>OX402050.1:3824558-4077058 GCA_947859365.1 Archips crataeganus | reverse complement strand
ATTTAGTTTTCTCTAGTTTAGTGAATATAAAAAACCGGCCAAGAGCGTGTCGGACACGCCCAAGGTAGGGTTCCGTAGCCATTACGAAAAAATTAAGTAATATTTTTCTAAGGATTTCGTATGTGTACGGAATCATCCAAGTTTAGGTATGTTTCATACCTTAGGCTACTATTTACTCTTATTAAACTACGAATAATTTCCAAGCAATCTTAGCCGCTATAATTTTCCTAGTAAATTTGATATATTTACTACCATTCTGAATTTTTTCAAATTTTTCCACCCAACAGTTTAGATTTTAGAGGGGGGGGGGCGGTCGATTTTAATGAAAATTTTCACTTTAAAGTTGAATATTTCGCAAACAAATCACTGAATAGAAAAATCATATTAGCAACCCTGCAATGGTTTTAAAAGACCTATCCAACGATACCCCACACTATAGGGTTATTCGAGAAAAAAAAATCACCTCCCCTTTACGTCTATGGGAGGTACCCTAAAAAAAATAATTATTTTTTATTTTACCACTTTGTTGGCGTGACTGATATGTTTCATGCCAAATTACAGCTTTCTAGTACTAACGATCTCTGAGCTTAGCCGCGGACGGACAGACAGACAGACATGGCAAAACTATAAGGGTTCCTAGTTGACTACGGAACCCTAAAAAGTGAAATTTCGAACGTGTTACAAAATTAGATTTTCTAGCTCAGTTAACGTGGGATTATGCCTAATAATGCATTGACTCAATTATTTAAATTAGTCTTAAAAATTATGATTTGAATTTTGAAATAAAATCATAAACTCGATGTAAGGACACCTAAAATTAAATAAGACTAATTATAAATAACTAGCATTATCTGAGCCAGAAGAAACACTTAATTTGTATTACGTTTAAAATTTAACTTTGCTCAGTATTTCTTATTAATAAATAATAATAAATAAATATTTAATAAATAAAATTAAGCTATTGAAGTTATTTCATTACATATTCACGAACTAAAACCTCGCATTTCCGCGACTATAAAAAAAAACAATATTTTAGTTCAGTCAGAAGACGCTGAAAACTTTAGTACTTTGTCACTTTTAATTTGTTTAGACTTAAGTTTTTTATATTGTAAAAACCTATTTTGAATAAAGATTTATTATATTATTATTTACTTTCACTAACGTGACATATTTCAAACTTCACAGTATAACTGGCGATTGCGACAAAGTAACCTGTTTAGCGACTCCTGAGGCTGACTGTTCGTCATCAAAACATGTTTCACAAAACAACACTTTTGTATCTTATGTAACAAAATCCATCCACAGTGTGAATACATCTTGAGTCAAGTATTTTCTATTTCTAAAAGGGAAACTTGTGTTGACTATGGGATTTTAGAAAAGGGCCGCGCTTATTTATCCGCTAAGCACACGCCCTGCGGATGTTGAATATCTTATTATGTTAGACGTTTGTAAGGCAATTAGGTTCTGTATCGGGGTTGGTTTTCGCAAAACAAATTCTAATAGAATACGAAGCTACGATTTGAAAATTTGTGAGTTAGTGTGCGAGAGGGTGAGCGTGTGCGTGCTTGAATATTCAATGAAGCGCAATTCAAAAGAGCGATAATAAAATTAAACACGAATTTGTAAATTGATGGTCTCTCAAGCAGAGGGTCGTGGGTTCGAGCCCGGGTTCGCATCTCTGAGTTTTTCGGATTTCTTGTGCGAAATTACATTTGTAATTTACCATGAGCTTTACGGTGAAGGAAAACATCGCGAATAACCCTGCACATACCTGAGAAGAAATTCAATGGTATGTGTGAAGTTCCCAATGCGCACTGGGCCTGCGTGGGAACTACGGCCCAAACCCTCTCATTCTGAGAGGAGGCCTGTGCCCTGCAGTGGAACGTATATAGGCTGGAATGATGATGATGACTTGTAAATTGCGCTATGGCTACCGGATAGAATTGTGGTCAGCCGGTCTGACCATGAAGCCATTCCGATGCCCCCAGTTCCGAGTTCCGGTTCGGATTTTCTTATGGGGTGGGTTGTGGATTCGAGCTCGTTCTCGCCTGAGTTTTTCGATATTTATGTGCGCAATCACGTTTGAAATTTACCATAAGCTTGAAGGAAAGCGTCGTGAGGAAAAATGCACACACCTACCAAGAAATTGAATGGTGCATGTGAAGTTCTTAACCCGCACTGTGCCCGCGTAGGAACTACAGCCCAAGCCCTTTTATTCTGAGAGGGAGTCTGTATAACTGCATTGGGATGTATGATGAATTGACTTTGACTATGAAACTAAGTCCCGATCCGGATTTTGATAGGAAATAGCGATTGTATAAGTAAGAAGAATGTTTGAACCGAAGTTGTCGGATGTTATATTTCGAAAAAAAAAAACTAATTTCTTCCCCTAAGACACACACAACTTTCTCATCCCTCCACTTTTTCTATCCCCAGTCCATTCACTCCTTTTGTTCACTCCATCTCAGTCATTCATCCTATCAATCTGCTTTGTAAAATACACTAACGCTACATTTATGTAATCACAATCAAAAACCTAAATCCAGGTTCCTTACTAATTACCTAGCAATTGCGGAGTAGATTTTAGTTTAATCATTTTGATACAGTTCATCTTTTTACACTGTTGGTCTAAATCTAATTTATCTGCTGCTGCTGAAATTCGAATCCACTCTAAATTCTGCAGTAAATCTGACTTTAAAATATTTCTATTCAAGCTTCAAAGTAAGGTTTCAGTATCCTAGCTTTCACCTGCTGACATTTTGACAGGCATTAAGCGTCTAGATCGTGCGGATTGGATTGGTATAGACGGTTGAGGTATGATATCAAATCAATCATTGAGGTGTAGTCGACCATTCCTTTACCTACCAAATTACCTTCAGTTTGCGGCTTTAAAGGCTATTATTATTGTGTTGTAGTTTTCACTATTTCAGACTTTTAATACTCTCTCTTTGTTGATCCCTAACTAACGTCTCCACTCGTTGATTAGATAGATCCTTTAAAGGAATAAGTTTGTGAATGTGTCGAATTGTTTTTAGGGTCCCGTACCTCAAAAGGAAAAACGGAACCCTTGTAGGATCACTTTGTTGGCCGTCCGTCCGTCTGTCTGTGAGTTAAAATTAAAACTTTCTTTCCATAGACCACAATTTAATGAAAAAATCCAAAAATTTTAAATTTATGGTTGCATCACAAAAAAAAAAACAAAAATTGCGATTAATATTATTCATGAAGTTTGTACTGAATCCTCGGTGCGCGAGTCCGACTCCCACTTTTATTTATTTTCTTTAAAATCGATGTTACTGTTTAATTATAATATCGATAACAGCTAATTTTAACAGGTGTAGTAAGACAGTAAATTTACATTTAAATGACCTTTCTAGATACATGTTTACTGGAGTCAAAATTAGCGAAATCCTACTCGGTTTTTTTTCTGTTAACCCTGAGCAAAGGAAGAGCGGGACTTTCCAATAGAAGCATATATTTGCTGAATGGAGGGTTCCAACCTTGTTTACTAGGAACCACAATCATGTGAAAAACAAATATTTTTTTTTTCTCTAAATAAAAACAAAAAGCATGCTATAATAGTACCAAGAATTGCTCCGAAAATTTAACGTTTAATGAGGTCAAAATGGGCAAAAGGGAACCTCTCCAAGACCCCGTTAATTGGAGGTATTACGAAGTTTAACAATTGCCTTATGATTTACCGGCGGGGCAATCATTTCTATTATGCTCCGGAATGCGATAAGATCGTTTAGTTTTATGGTTCCGCTGAAAATGGCCATTAATGTTTCTAAAATAGCTGATTAGCCTGACAAAATGGGTCGTAGTGTTAAAGAGGAACACATATAGTGTATTAATTAGGAATCCGGATAGAGGTCAACTGCCTTCTTCCTGCTTATTCCCCTTAATTCAAGTCTAGGGTGAGAGAGAGTTATAACAAAACATTCAAAAACCAGGCGGTCACCCATCCAAGTACTGACCGCGTCCGACGTTGCTTAACCTCGGTGATCGGACGAGAACCGGTGTTTTGTTTTGTCAAATATCCTGAAAACAGTGCACCCTACGGAACAATCAATGAAATTTTCATCCCCCCTTTGAAACCCCCACACCCCTAAACTCCCCCCCCCCCCCCCGCACCCCAAGTGCCGCTCTCTTGCAACTGGCCTTCGCTGCTATGTAGGTACATGTCCCGTACATGTACGTTACATTGCGTCATCCTTTTGTCGTGTATGCAGCCGGCGTTCATCGATTTATTAGACGTTGTCACGTCAAAAGAGGTGGGCTCTGGGCAGTAAAAACATTACGGTGAAAGAAATAACAGTCAAGTATCAGGCGTTGGTGAACTTTTCTCAAAAGCCTGAGTTCGGTTTGTCCTCGGATGCATCACCTCTCAGTTATAGTAATTCATGATAACATGATGTGGTTCTTGTTTCAATATTATTAATGTCTAATTTTGACAAATTCACGCGTCTTCATAAATGGCACTGTCTTCATTTGCCGTGCGTACTTGCCATCACCTGACATCAAGTAAAAAATTTAGGCAACCCGGCATGATAATCATTTATGGCGCCACTTGGAGCCATGTTAGTCATCTCACTTTTCGGTTACGTCTAAATTTGAATTCTGAAACTCCTAAAGTTTAGGAAGTTTAGGATTGGAAGTAAGATAATGCATTTCGTACTAAATACAAACTGAAATATAGATGCACAGAAAAAACCCCAGAAAAAAGACCAATGCTGGGAATCGAACCCAGGTCCTCAGCATTCCGTGCCGCGTGCCATACCCCTACACCACCACTGGTCTAGAGATTAGACACGAATCTTTCCTATACATCATACATTTCAATCTGCTAAATCATCACCTTATGCAGTGACAAACGCACATCTATGTTACACCCTCATCGAGAGATTTTAACACTCCTTCGGAACTAACCGCTCACCTGGACAAGAGATGGCGCTACTGTGCAACTTTAAACAAGTTAGCTATGAAGTATCTTTTTTTGTACTTATTTTTTCAACTTCATTTTTTTTTTTTATTACTTTTACGGTCATCCCGTGAAATCATACAATTGTATGATTTCACGGGATGACCGTAAAAGTAATAAAAAAAAAATGAAGTTGAAAAAATAAGTACAAAAAAAGATACTTCATAGCTAACTTGTTTTAAGATAATGCTGTTGAATTTTGTTGAAGTAGAGTCGGGCAACTTGGCAAAAAGGACATTAATGATAGCAGTAGAAGATGATTATTAAGTGCTGCCTAAGATTAAAATAAAGAACTAAAACAATTACTTTGCTCACCCGCGACCTTACAATAGTTACGTTTATGCAAGAAATGTGCGTTCATGCAGTTCCTCCACCTCCACACTGTACGAACACACACAAATCACATAAACCCAACCATCACCACCACCAAGCTACACTGACGCGTTTCGAACTCAACCAGAGCTCATCTTCAGAGTTACCACAACCGTATGCTATGCTACCAAACGTTAAACTAACAAACCAAAACAAATGTTTTAACTTGTCACTGTAACTTCTCAAGTACCCACTTTATTTTTCTTATTCTCAAACTACCCCACAAAAATTAACTTTTATTGACATATTTAAAACTACCTTGAATTTTTTTGTTTATTTATTTATAAGGCATATTTAATTAATACTAACTGTTCAAATTCGACCCAAGCCGCAGTAAAGGAGAAGATACTAAATTTACCTGTTCATTAATAATAGACCCCATAGTGTTGTACCTAATTATTTCCATGCATTCCAGAGCATCCAGACGCAACCCCTTGCCGCAATAATGTAACACTTCATAAGAATCTGAATCTAACAATGAATGATTTGATTCCAACAAATGTTTTGCAAAATTCGATCTATCTGGATGCTCATTCCTATATGCCGAAACATGCTCTTTAAATCTAGTATTAAAACTTTTTGAAACAAAAGTGTTAGTGGCAAATACACTTAAAAATACCAATTCCACAGAGTGTATTGTCAATATAACCGAATTAAATTCTTTGAGATCTATTCAGGAGAAAGTGTATGATAATGATTTAGTGGTGACAAAGGCAGACAAAGGAAATTGTATTGTTTTATTGGATAGGTATCAATATAATCGGAAAGTTTTAGATATCGTTCAAGGGGACGGTTTTACAGTTTTACGTAAGGACCCTACAATTACATTTCACAAAGATCTAAAGAGACTAATAAAGGGTTCTTTGTTTGCCTTTGAAACTGAACAACAAAAGAATTTTGTAATTCCCATGAATCCGCAGGCGCCAATTCTATATGGATTACCTAAAATTCATAAAGATGATGTGCCTGTTCGTCCAGTTGTCTCATACGTGAGTGCTCCAGCATATAAATTGGCGAAGAAATTAAGTAGTATTATTCGTGTGGAGGCTTCCTTTAAACCTTCTTATAGTTTAAAAAATGGTTTAGATTTGGTTAGTAAAATTAAGGAAATCAGCATACCGCCGAATGCAACGTTGCTTTCTTTGGATGTAGACAGTTTATTTACTAACGTACCATATAGTGAGACACTAGAAATTCTAAAAGACCACTTAGAAAGGAAGCGGTTGCATCCGGGTGAAGTTTGTGAATTAATAGATTTGGTAACTTTATGCATGAAACAAAATTATTTCCGGTTCAATGGTCTTTATTACTTACAGAGTGATGGTTTAGCTATGGGTTCACCTCTGAGTCCTTTAATGGCAGATATATTTATGGATCATTTTGAGAATCAGTATATTGTGGGTAATAGTAATATTGTGTACTATTTTAGGTTTGTTGATGATTTGATCCTATGCTGGAGAGGGAGTATGAGACAGCTTGACGTGTTTATTAATGGTTTGAATAACAAGCACGTAAAGATAAGGTTCAAAAAAGAATTGGAGGAAAATTGTTCGTTGAACTTTTTGGATTTAACGATTTCAAAATTAAATGGTAAACATCAATTTAAAATATACCGTAAGCCCACGTACACAGATGCTGTTATACCAGCATCTTCTAATCATCCGTGGCAGCATAAACTGGCTGCTTTCCATTGTTATGTTAATAGATTGTTGACTGTGCCTCTTTCTAAGGAACATTATGATTTAGAGTTGAGTACTATTTATCAGATAGCGATCTCAAATGGTTATACAAAATCAATGGTAGATAGTTTAGTTCAAAAGAAGCAGGCACGGTTAGTAAATAGCATGCTTTACGCTGCGTTACCTTCTCAGTCTACTAACAAATATAGATCTAGCATCTCTTACGTCGGGGGTTTGTCTGATAAGATTTATGGCATTTTAAAATCAAACAATATTAATGTTGCCTTTAAGACTAACAACTCTTTGTACTCTAGGCTATGTAACCACAAAGAACAGGTAGATAAGGGAACTAGATCGGGGGTATACAAGCTTACTTGTAATGACTGCAATGGGATATACGTAGGACAGACAGGCCGAAGTTTTAATACTAGATTTAAAGAGCATGTTTCGGCATATAGGAATGAGCATCCAGATAGATCGAATTTTGCAAAACATTTGTTGGAATCAAATCATTCATTGTTAGATTCAGATTCTTATGAAGTGTTACATTATTGCGGCAAGGGGTTGCGTCTGGATGCTCTGGAATGCATGGAAATAATTAGGTACAACACTATGGGGTCTATTATTAATGAACAGGTAAATTTAGTATCTTCTCCTTTACTGCGGCTTGGGTCGAATTTGAACAGTTAGTATTAATTAAATATGCCTTATAAATAAATAAACAAAAAAATTCAAGGTAGTTTTAAATATGTCAATAAAAGTTAATTTTTGTGGGGTAGTTTGAGAATAAGAAAAATAAAGTGGGTACTTGAGAAGTTACAGTGACAAGTTAAAACATTTGTTTTGGTTTGTTAGTTTAACGTTTGGTAGCATAGCATACGGTTGTGGTAACTCTGAAGATGAGCTCTGGTTGAGTTCGAAACGCGTCAGTGTAGCTTGGTGGTGGTGATGGTTGGGTTTATGTGATTTGTGTGTGTTCGTACAGTGTGGAGGTGGAGGAACTGCATGAACGCACATTTCTTGCATAAACGTAACTATTGTAAGGTCGCGGGTGAGCAAAGTAATTGTTTTAGTTCATTAATATGGACCTCCGCAAAGTAACGCCTGATTCAATAAATTATTAAAATAAAGGTCAGATTAACGATCTATTGGTCAGATGATTCCTGGCAATCAGTTGAAAAGCTGTACGTGTGAGAGGCGCGCGAGCAGATACAATAGCGTGAATACGACGAAGCATTCACTCAACAATAAATGGCTAGATGTAGGCTGACTTTATTGAAGCAGTTTTAAAATTAAATATTTCAAAAAGCATGTCAAACACCCAACACGCGGTCATGACATGTATTTTGGTGCGAAATAAACGATGTCGTTCTGCCGGCCAATTTGTCTCTATCAAACGTTGCATGACGTATCCATAATAGAATTTGTTTCGCTGCAGCACTCGACGATGAATTTAATAAAACCCTGTTTTTTAAATAACGGTTTCAAAATTAAAAACAAGCATTCACAGCCTGATTCATATAAGTTGTTAATTATGTAACCATTTAAAATCAACACAGCTGTTTTACATTTATTATAATTATAATAATTCATGTAGTATCTTTAATTTTTTTTTATTTTTTTTTAACTGGCCGTTTTCACAAAAGGAGGAGGTTCTAAATTCGTCGGAATCTTTTTTTTTTTAATTTTAATTTGTGTGCTATTTTATGAAATTCATTCAAAAACTATGGTCGACTTACTAAGGACAACCAAAAATTCAAATGTAAATTTTTATGAAAATTACTAAAGCATGCTGTTTTGTGTACTGAATCACATTTAAAACATTGGATAGTGACTAAAAATCACTTTGTATTGTTATTAAACTTCTGAAATACATTTAGTGTTGCGATCTACCCTAGCTCATTGGGTATGATTGGCAACAACTGCACAATAAAACTGTTCAAAAACTAACTACCTCACGCTAACGTGAAGCGCTAACCTACTTTCCAATTATTTTAATAACACCACTATTAACTAATAACGTGCTCAGTAGCAAATAACAAAATATTATAACCAACAAAGACAAATATCAAATTCCGTCCCCAGGGGACTTCGCCGCAAAGTATCTAATAAACTTAGCCTCATCTGCGAAGATGCCAGACGCGTCGCTAACGTTATGTCGACCTTGAAACTTTGTCATAACTCCCACAAAGATGCTTTGGACATAATCGTCATGCTGTTTATATATTCAGTACTTTATTATCACGTATTTTTAACAACTGGTACTTTACGTAAACTGGTATTTTGCAAAATTGAGCAGTGAATTTAATGACTCAATTGTAATGGAGAGATAACGGTTTGAATTGGGTATTGAAAAGTCTTACTCGATGCCCATAATTTTCTGAAGTGTAACAGAACGCTTATGCCGCTTCATGGAATAAAGACGAGTTCACAATAAATTTGTCATCAGTTTTGTCTCGCAATCTGTTAGTTTTATGAGTTTATTGCATACGTTTATTGCATGAGTTTATTGGATACAAGACAGAGGTTTTTGAAATTGTAATAATGCTATATTACGTACGAGTAAGTTAGCGTACTAAACTTGTGGTACCTACTGTTTTGCCCGTTTGTTTTGTGTTGTATACTGTTCAAATTAGCAAATTTAGGTGACATGCGAGCAAACAAACTCAAATGGAAATGCTTTTCTATCTGACCCTTAATTCTAGTACATTTAAGTAATTACTGCTAAACAAAGGATTATCTTTTACACGTTTGTATCAACAGCAGAAACCAAGATATCATTAAAAATCGAGTTTCAATAACTATAAAGTTACTTGCCAGTGTTAGCAGAACATTAGTCATGAAAAACGATGCTAAAATTACTAAACATTAACTAGCACTTTAGTTGACCAAAGAAGTGCCATTTTCAGGCTACAAGTTGATAAGTTAGAAATACACAGTAACGACTGTTCGTGGAATTGTAATTTGATTGCCCTAATCACTTTGCTAAACGGTGCCAAGTTTAACTAAATCAATATGTTCTTAGTACTTCGACTGAGAATAAGCTAAGTAGCATCGATATAAGTAAACATAATAATGAACCCAAAACTAAACCAGACAGGCGGGAGACCAAGTATCAACAAGTATTTTTGGCACATTTATTTTGGTCCAGTTGCATTGACGCGGAGATAAGTTTAGGTTTTAATGAGGAAGCTACTTTTTTGTTATACTAACGAAGCCTGCATCTGAATCACTATCTGTTCGAATATAACCAAGATTTATCGTGGATATCTACAACGAATCACAAACTAAACCAAAACATTTTAGCCAGTGATTTGGTAAGTTTAGATAAATTGTAAAAAACTTAATCATCAAGATTTTTTAATAGAGATAAACAAATAAATGAAATAAATCGTAGGACGATTCACACAAATTGACCTAGTTCCAAACTAAGCAAAGCTTGTGCTGTGGGAACTAGACAATGAATAAACATACAAGACTCAAACACATACATTCGTATATTTCATATCTGACCCGATCAGGGATTGAACCCAGGACCCCAAGCTTTGTAGTAAGGTTCTCTAACTAATTAGCTATCCGATCATCCTACTAATATTATAAACGCGAAAGTTTGTGAGTATGTATGGATGGATGTTTGTTACTCTTTCACGCTAAAACGGTTTGACGGATTCTGATGAAATTTGGCACACAGATAGTTTATAACATGGATTAACATATAGGATACTTTTATCCCGGGAAAAGGCATAGTTCCCGCGGGATAGCGATAAACGAATTCTTTGCAGACGGAGTCGCGGGCAGCAGCTAGTTTAAAATAAAAGTCCAAAACATTGTACTATATTGATATTAAAGTAAAGTAATGTACCTACTCTAACCTGCGATAACAACATAGTACTAAAATAAAACCTAGTAAGTATTTGAGACACAGTATCATCGTGGCTTTGAAAACTTAGCAAGTATAACAAACATAACAATAACAAGGTCGTATAATGCAGACATTGTTCTGGCCTAACTAAAATTCGGGGTCGTAAAATGACACGACGGGGCATAAACACCCGGACGGAAACAGATGTTTACATGAGATGTCGTAAATTCAAAATCGATAATAGTAAAATACTCGTTACTATAGAGCGATCTATGAGTATTTTGGGAGTACCTGACTTTTTGAAGTTGTGCGCATTCTAAGAAATATCAATTATAAAAATTGTTCCAGTTATTTTTTTCTATTTATTTTTTGTCCTTAGTTATACAAAAACACAAAGCAATCTTAACTTCATTGTTATGTTAGTACCTATGGTTGACATAGTTTTTATCTTGCAGTGTTTGTTTGTTTGAGTTCAAATTCTCTATTTTTCGTACTAAATACAAACTGAAATACAGATGCACAGAAAAAACCCCAGAAAAAAGACCAATGCTGGGAATCGAACCCAGGTCCTCAGCATTCCGTGCCGCGTGCCATACCCCTACACCACCACTGGTCTAGAGATTAGACACGAATCTTTCCTATACATCATACATTTCAATCTGCTAAATCATCACCTTATGCAGTGACAAGCGCACATCTATGTTACACCCTCATCGAGAGATTTTAACACTCCTTCGGAACTAACCGCTCACCTGGACAAGAGATGGCGCTACTGTGCAACTTTAAACAAGTTAGCTATGAAGTATCTTTTTTTTTTTTGTACAATACAATACAATACAATGACTCTTTATTGTACACCAGGAATAATAAGCAATACAGAAAACAGGTACACAGAGAGTAAGTTACAAGGTAAGCAATAGGCGGCCTTATCGCTTAAGAGCGATCTCTTCCAGGCAACCCTTTACCAGAAAGAAGGAAGGACTAGTTTACAGCAGGTGGTGCATCAACAGTGGATCAGAAAATTAAAACGCAACAAAAAATAGTACATCTACTCATACATATATCGTACATATAATAAGTACACGTCTAAAACAAATATAAGCATTGGGATAAACAGCCACATATAAATAAATAAACTATAACAAAGCTGATAATTACAAGAAGACAGATAGTACACCTTAAGCATTGATTTAAAGATTGACAGAGATTTTGCCCGTCGTAAGTCAATCGGCAAGGCATTCCACAACCGAATAGCCTGGACAGTATAAGAATAGACATAGAATTTGGAGTTAGAGAGAGGCACGGTAAGGAGAAAGTTCTGAGAGCATCGAATAGAAGTTACGTAGCTAAACCGCTCTTTGAGGTAGCGAGGAGTTGCAGGGTTAAAGAGAATGCCGTAAAGAAGGTGGAGAACGTGAGAGTTACGGCGAAGGCGGATTGGGAGCCACTTGAGCTGTGATCGAAAATTAGAGACATGATCGAACTTACGCAGACCAAAGATAAACTGAATGCATAGATTTTGAATTCGCTCAAGTTTATTAAGCTGCTCTTCTAGGAGATCGGGATAGCAAATGTCAGCATAGTCGAATATAGGGTGCAGCAAAGTTTGAGCAAGCGCAACCTTGGTAGCAAAAGGTAGGAAATTCTGAAGCCGTCTTAAAGATCCCACCGCAGCAAACACCTTCCTGCTCACCTCGCACACATGAGGAGACCATGAGAGAGTGCGGTCTAAAATAACACCCAGGCTCTTGACCTGATGCGCAAACGGTATTAGTACTCCGTCGAAAAGCACCGGTGGCAGAGATGCAAAGTCGACTCTTGGCACAAGTTTCGAGCTACCAATAACAATGACCTGGGTCTTTGTTGGGTTAACAATCAGGCCAAATCGTTGGCTCCATTTCAAAATCTTCTTTAGATCCAAGTTAACAGACTCGATAACCAACGGAAGATCGCCAATCACACCCTGAGAGTAGATTTGTAGGTCATCAGCATAAAGGTGATACGAAGAAAGAAGATTACGAGAAATAGAATCTATAAAAATAGAGAATAATAATGGAGACAGCACTCCACCTTGTGGTACACCAGCAAGAGTGTTGCACCAGGAAGATCGAGAATCTTCCGCCTTTATTCTTTGCCGACGACCCACTAAGTAACTACGAAACCATTCAATAACCGCAGGAGATATGTTAAGAGAGCGTAAAATTCCAAGCATAATGTCGAAATCAACAGTGTTGAAAGCATTGCTGAAATCTAATAGAGTTAAAACAGTGAGTTTTCTATTATCCATACCCATTCGGATGTCATCGGTGATCCTCGCAAGTGCGGTTGCCGTACTATGACCAGGACGGAAACCAGACTGAAAAGGATTGAGGAGGTCGTTTCTGTTTAGATATGATGATAACTGTTGATGCACTAGACGCTCCAAAACTTTGGATAGGAAAGGGAGAATAGAAATTGGTCTGTAGTCAGAAAAGGATGACGGACTGGACTTTTTAGGTAGGGGAATAATTTCAGCATCCTTCCATACTACAGGAAATATATTCGATGTAATAGAATTATTAAGTATAGAAGTGATGACGGGAACAACTATATCAAGGAGAGGAAGGATCATAGCACGACTTACACTATCAACACCAACAGCATTGCAGCAGCAGCAGCAGCAACAGCAGCAACAGCAGCAACAGCAGCATTGTACTTATTTTTTCAACTTCACTTTTTTATTACTTTTACGGTCATCCCGTGAAATCATATATTTCGTACTAAATACAAACTGAAATACAGATGCACAGAAAAAACCCCATTTTTATTACTTTTACGGTCATCCCGTGAAATCATATATTTCGTACTAAATACAAACTGAAATACAGATGCACAGAAAAAACCCCAAGTTTAATTTCACTTAGGTGTATCTAGTGTATGCGTACCTACCTACATTGATAGTTTAAATGACAACGCGAGCACTCTCAACAAAATACAATCAGAAGAAGAGTGCAAGATTTAATTTGTATCAGAAATGTTAGTTAAACAGAGTAACTTGAACATAATTGTCTCATCTTTTATTTAGTTTTAAACTTCAGTAGTTTTACCACAATTTTCAACACCACACCAAATTACCCATACCATAACATTAGCTCATACAACAAAAGTATAAACTGACAGTATTAATAAAACTTTCCCGGTGTCCGCGGGACGTTGGCAAAAGTCAAATAATATGCTTTATTCAGTTCATTTTGAATTCAGGACATGCTTTTATCTGTCCTCCCTTTTGTTATGGTCATATAAGAGTTATATATGAATTGTACAAGGGTACAACTGAGATATTAGGTACTTAGATAATAATGCTCGGTGTGGTTTTGAAGACAGAGCGAGTGCCCGGTTCTCGGCTTATTTAGGCAGTTGATAGAATAGTTGTAAGAGAGCGTCTTAAAGGCTTTAGAGGAAGGTAAATTGTGCGGTGCTTAAGAAACTTAACATGGTGTTAATTTTAGTTAGAGGATTTAAAAATTGACTGTAGGTTTCCAATACCGAGATTTTGAGTTCTTAAGGTTTCGTACCTCAAAAAAAACCAGTCAAGTGCGAGCCGGACTCGTACATGAAGAATTCCGTAACTCCGCACAATTTATTTTTGTTATTTGTTGTAATAGTGGCTATGACAATCCACGCTAATATAAATGTGAAAGTGTGTCTGTGTGTCTGTCTGTAACCTTTTCACGCTTAACCCGCTGAACCGATTGAAATAAAATTTGGTATGGGGATAGTTTGAGACCTTGGGAAGGACATAGGACAGTTTTCTAATTCCCGCGGGATAAAGGAATTCCTCGCAGACGGAGTCGTGGGGAACAATTAGTATCCATATTCAAACAAATATATAAATGTGAGAGTGTGTTTGTTTGTCCCACTTTCACGTCGAAACTGAACGATAGATTACCGTGATTTTTTGTACGGACATAGTTAGAGGGATGGAGAGTGACATGGGCAGTAGCAGTAGCTTTTTACCACGGGAAAATATCTTATTCCTACGGGAAAACACGTTTTAATCTACTTCAGCGGGGGCAAAGCCGCGGGCATCAGCTAGTATATAATAAGTGCCTAAATCGAATAAAAATATACAAGAAGCTACATTTTTGACTTTTACAAGGTTTCTTCCTTTTAGTTTCACCATGTCCGTCTGTCCAAGAAGGTACACACAAAGTGACGAACAATTATTATGTTCCAATTGCTGCAAGGTAAACGTACCAATGCTCGACACCACAACTCCCAGTAATGACACCCATCTGCAACCTCTCTTAATATGACATAAGATTGAATGCCATGTATTGGATCAGTGTCGAGCACAGGGACGTTTACTTTACACCTGATTTAGAAAAGTAGATATTTTATTCGACTCGCTTTACAAGATTATTTCGCATGAGAAGTATTGTGGTCACGCGAAAGGCTCAGTTTTATTTTGAACACGAGAACCACACCCGGCGAGTAAAGGTCACTTCACAATAGCCCATGCCCTTTTAGGGTAAAGTTGTGACCCACTAAAATGTCTTTGTTATGCATAGATGAATCAATTAATAGAGCGCTGTCAAGGGATATTCAAGTCAGCAATGCATTAGTGGCTTTTCATCATTATTAAGACTAATTTTTAGGGAGTCTACACGGAATCCGCTTTATCATTATCATTTCAAAAGAAAGACGTACACCGCTGAACATTATGCCTCCCCCAAGGCTCGCCAAATAGATCGCTCCTGTGCCATCCGCATCCAACGCGTTCCCGCAACCTTAACCAGGCCGTTGCTCCATCTTGTTGGAGGCCTACACCTACACTGCGTTTTCCGGTCCGTGGACGCCACAAGAGAACCTTTTGGCCCCAAGCGATGTGCCCTGCCCACTGCCACTTGAGTCTGGCGCCCGTTTAGTTTCGTCATATCCGTCCGTCCGTCCGTGCGCGATTTAGTTTACAGTCTGTTAGTGCTAGAAAAGTGTAATTTGGCATTAGGATATACACTCGGCGTCACGGAAATCGCACACCTACGGATTTTGCTTACAAGCGAATAAAACTCTTATCTTTACAACTTTTATTGCTTTTTTAACCGATGTTGCATTGTTATTAAATGGAGGATTAAATTACCTTTCATATGAATCCACACACCCATACTTTACCTTGAAGACTGTATAAGGTTTATAACGGCTTGACACAGAAATCCGTGGGTGTGCGATTTCCGTGACGCCGAGTATATAATCACCACGCGGACAAAGTGACGTCTAGCTTACACCTACCTAAAGTACCTAAAGTAATTCATACCTACTGTCGGGTATCGTTAGAGAGGTGAGCATGACAGGGTTGCCAAGATCGTTTTTAAATTTAGAAATTTGTCTGTAAAAGCTTTAAAGTACATTTTTTCTTAGAGTCAAACGTTTTCTCCCCTCTACATCCTCAACTGTTGGCTCGTAACGGTAATATAAATAACAATTTAAAACTGATTTATGCGCGTATTTAACTGTTTTTTATCAAATTTTGAAACGTTGTCTAAATCATTATGACACCCGCACGCACGCGCATATATGCACACACGCACGCATACACGCGCGCGCGCACGCACTGAACAAAAATTTACTCGGCATACATTTTATAATTTCAAAACAACTTATAACGCCTTCTTTGTTTACTTGCTTGGCCGTTTCTATTGAACGATCATTTAGCTGATTCTCTCCGGAAAATACGTCATAAATATTTAATTCACGTCTAAGAACAATTTCAAGGAGATATACGATTTCCTCTTACGATTATCAGACACGGAAACACGATTCTTAAGGTATGGTTCCGAAAGCGGGCTGTATTTTTCAACAAGCTTTAATTTTACTTGTAATATTCTTATGTATGTAGGTAAGTATGTACGTAATTTATGCTGCTACACAATTTTTATGGGAAAAAAACCGGCCAAGTTTGTATCGGGCAAAGCACATTGTAAGGTTCCACACTGATATGCAACAAATACTTAAATTAAGTTATCGACTATTAGTCGTTAACTTGTACCTAAAGGTTATTGAGCTGTGATAGGTTTTCAATAAAAAATGGCATATATGTATTTACTAATATGTTTTCTTAAGGTAAGAATAAAATGTGATAAATTGCTTGGCATAATATCAAACAGTTCTCGGAATCATATCTTAACGACGGAGTTTTCCGAAGAAATGATTCGACAGTGCCACAGCGCACGATTAGAAGCGCCTTCATTTATTTCCCCGGGAAAACTTGAGGAAAAATCGTTTTAATTTTTGTTACTTCGATAGCTTTCTCGTTTGATGTTCAAAGAGTATTTTGCTGATTGTACAAAATTAAAATATTCGTTATAATCAAACGTGAGCGAGGAATTGATGGATTTAGTTACTGGGGGATACTACGAAATTCAAAATTCGAAGTTCGTATCTTGCTGTCCCTTTCGCTTCTCTGTTTAATACTATTTGCGTGAATGGAATAGTTCGATACGAAGGTCCAAAATCGAATATCGTAGTATAAGGCCTGGTTGTTATGTCTATTTTATTCAAAGAGACCGTTCGACTGGGACAGACGGCAGCGCATGTCAAGGCGGAGATGTCAAGATTATCTGGACGCGTAACTAGAGCAGTGGCCAAATACAGCTCTAGATACGGAGATATGGAGGTCAAGATGAGAGCTTTTGCCCAACAGTGAGACACTAATATATGCCAAGTAATAATAATTCATAAAGAAAAGTCAAAGGCATTTTAAGTGAAAATACCATCACTAAAGTTTATTTAGTGTTCGATTTGCTAGTTATCAAGTTTTGTGATTTTAGAAACTATTTCTAATAGAGTTTGAAAGAAAAATTTGTACTTTACATAGTACAGTCGGGATACGAAAACCTTCGTCACATATTAAATTCATACCTTTATCAAATCAAAGACGCTTATTATCTTTTGAGAAATTGCAAAGGTATACGATATTCTGTTTCCTTTGAAATTAAAATGTTGACAGGACTGACAATTGACTTTATTACAAGCTATTGATAACTTTAAGGTGACGTGCTTTTTTTACTCCGACTCTACATTTGGCAGTAACACTAACTATGGATTTTTAATTTGTCTTTCTTTACAAAACACAATTACTTTTCATTACAATAAAAAATGAACAAATTGAAAATACAATATTAATTAAATTAGTTACATCCCTTAATCCTATGTTAGTACGTACAATAATTAAAAACTTAAGTACGTACTTTGTAAAGTTCGCAATTACTTACGAGGTTATAGGGTAAACCGTCAATAACCGGCCACTCTTCAATAACTGGCTCCCTCATACCGAAAATGAACTCTGTTAGCCTACAAACAGAATTCAATTTAGTATAACGTGGCCAGTTATAAAAGGGTGGCCAGTAATTAACACTTTATACTAAAAAATAATTCTATTGTGGGTGAATAGAGTTCATTTTTTTAGTATGAGGTGGCCAGTTATTGGTGACCCTACTTGAATGTGAATCTCAGTTTCCTGTAATTTGGAGCCGCAACTTAATCTATACTGTATGACTAAAACAACCGAAATGTTAAATCTTATCGTCTCTATCTCTTACCTGAAATAACAGTATTCTGCGTCGCCGTCGGCGTGGATACAGCTAGTAGCAGGAAAGCGATCACGGTCCTTCCCGCACACTTGACACTATACATTGCGTATCTATCTAACTATACCTAATGATATTTACAACAACCGATTATTTCTGAATACGTCTGATCCTGTTTTCCATACTAGGGTACCGCGATTTCATCCAAATCTGAAACAAGGAGGACTAATTAGATTTTGTAATTACTGCTTGAGCCGGGTGTTGGGGAGAGATTACTTAGCCGAATTACGTAAGACTATGAAAATATAACAGAGAAATATTAGGTCGCCCGCCTACTGTTTACATCTCTGAGTTATGAAGGAGTTTTGATGAGAATCGACTAAGCTCGAATAAGACACACACGTAGGTTTCCGGAACCCTTTAATGTGTGAACCTTATTTTATTCAACTTTATTCAACAACCTTATTGAACCAATTTGAAATTTAATAAGTTTTTGAAAAAAAAAACATTTTCAATGCAAGCTTTTGCGCTGACTGTACTTTTTGTTGACTGTACTTGCATTGTCGTCTAACTTACATAAGTATACCAAATTTTGATCCGACCACTGGAAGTGGGTCAAATTTAATTTACAAGATTTGACCCTTACGTACATAATTTACATACGTTGCAAGTTAATAAAAAGCATTTAAAAAGGAGGAGATTCTCAATTCGTCTGTTTTTTTTTGTATGTTTGTTACGCGATTACACCCCCAATTGTGAACTGATTTTATTTATACTAATAGCTTTTTGCCCGCTACTTCTTCCGGGCAGGATTCGACTTTGTGGTAAATCTTCTGCCTCTCTTTTATCAACGAAAGCAAAACATACAGCATAGCAACACCCAAAACACCATCATCATCGTTATAGATATCAGTTAGTGAATATATAAATCCTGTTTTTTCTTATCCAGAGAAAATTTCAAAACTTTCTGAAATTAAATTTTTAAGGTTATAATTACCTATTTGCAGCCCAAATTTGAAGAGTCTAGTAATCGAAATTAAATATCCGTAGGAATAATACAGTACATTTTATAGCAATTAGCATAAAAACCATCCTGATCCCCTATTGCCTTGTTTATTGTAATAACGCGGCTAAAGAAAAACAAAGGCGAGTGACCGCATCAAACCCGAGAAAGTCGTAAAAACTGGAAATAATACTGAAAAAGAATGACTTTTCTAAGTATAATCTGTTTTAATTTGATAACCAACGTGTGCCCATCTGACCACCCCCGAGGCTTAAAGTTATAAGCTTATGCAATTTTTTATTGAGCTGTGTAAACTCAAGAATTTCATTCCCCCAAAGGCTGAAGTTATGCCAAAATTTAATCCTCGTGGAAAACGGATAAAAATTGGACCGAGGTCTTTTCACAGTATTTGGACTTTAAATAAGGGAATAATTTAATTAAGTCGTATTTTCGGGATACTTCTTTTCCTTAATAGATTTATATTAGGAGCAAACGGTGTCAATGGCTACAGTTTTCGGATGTTTAAACGCAGTTTAGCGTAAGCCAAATACGTTTTGAAAATAATGTAAAATCCAGTTATTATTTCTTAGCTGTTTTATACGGCATTTAACTGTACAATTTATGATTCTAAAAAATAACTTCGTCGTTACCGTTTTATTACTTACACGCAAAGCCTCGGTTTGGTTTTATTCACATAAACTATTAGGGTTGGCAGTGGAACGGAAGATTCGAGATTTAACTAATTTCCTATTCCTCTAGACCGGATTGAGTACTTCAATACGCTATTGAATTGGTTCGTATATAGTAAATCAATAATTTAATTCGAAGCTGGCCTGTGCGATAAGCGAAATAAAAAGTAGCCTCCATTATTATATTAGTTCTGAGATGCAGATCTACACACCAGTGCGGATTGAGAACTCCACACTATTGAAATTCTTCTAAGGTGTGTACACAGGTTTCACCACGATTTTTCCTTCCGTAATTTAAAAAATATAATAATAATAATTATTATAATAAAAATATTTATTATTATTGTAATTTCGAATATAATTTCGCTCAAACGAGTTCCGAGCGCGAACTCGAATTCACGACCCTCTACTTGAGAGACAGGTCAAATCACTAGGCCACTACGGCCGCACATTTTATTGTTGTAATTTATTTCATTTATTTCAGGAAAACATCAGTTCAGTTCAGTTCAGTTTATTTAATCAGTTTATTTAATCGTAAGGAAACCTGCACACATCTGAGAAGAAATCCAATGATGTGTGTGTGTGAAGTTACCAATCCGCACTGGGTCCGCGTGGGAACTACCACCCAAGCCCTCTCATTCTGTTTCTTAAGCTACAATAGAGAAATATTTCTCTAGGCAGATGTTACGCCTGGACCTGTATGCAGTGGCACGTACTTATATAGGCTGGGATGAATTAGCTTTCACCTGTTATGCATGCGGTTCGTATTGGACAATTTAGACATGCATGCTAATTAACAGAAGCTTATTACCTGATTTACATTCTCGCCTCGTCACCTCGCCTCGCTCCGGACGCGAGCCTCAAAATCAAGGCAAATCACGAGACGAGGCGCGAGGCGCGCCTGTTCACACTCTCGTCTCGCCACTCGTACGCGAGTGTAAACCAGGTATTACAGGCATTTTATTAACAAGCGAGCAGGACTTTGAAGCAAGTAAATAAAAAAAATAAAAAATGTAATTTGACGTAGTCAATTAATTCCCAGTATCCAACTGAATATTAAATTCGTGAGAATGTTTTTTCCTGTTACCAAGATGTTATGCGTTTAAATATCTGAATAGCACAAAGGAAATTCCAGCAGACACTTTTACCTTCAGAATTACGCATACATAATAATTATTACGCGAGGTATGACGTTTTCGTAAAGCGAAATATGTTAATTTAGCGTATTAAAAGGCCAGTGAGGCGTGACACGGTTTGAATATAATATTTCCAGGAATATAGTGAGGTGTTTTGATTTGATTCAGTCTAATGCCTGCTCACT
Organism: Archips crataeganus; assembly: GCA_947859365.1. Lineage (NCBI taxonomy): Eukaryota > Metazoa > Arthropoda > Insecta > Lepidoptera > Tortricidae > Archips > Archips crataeganus. Next base: position 4,055,586 of record OX402050.1, on the reverse strand, counting down.
TCTCACTTCATTTGATTATTTATTCCTGTGGTAAGAAATGTTATTCTGTTTTAGTTCATTAATATGGACCTCCGCAAAGTAACGCCTGATTCAATAAATTAAATGTTATTCTTTTTCACCAAGTTTTCTTATCAATATTTTATATGTTTCTCTTCAAAACAATATTGACTGTGTGCGGTCCATTGTTCATCACTGAATCAGTTATCACATTTAAGACAAGGGTTTGTATTAAAGGTGGGGAAGATTGTGTTTGGTCCGGTGCACCCTCAGTAAGTCAAATTCAAAACATTTTATTTGGGTTGATACAATAGAAAGCGGGCGCTGATGCTGCTTTGGAGACAGGCGAAACACGTGTCCGGATTTTTAATTATTGTAGGTAGGCCTCCAACAAGACGGAGCGACGACCTTGTTAGGGTCTAACGCTAGCTGACGCGGACGCCCGCCGCGTGCGCACGCACGCTCGCGGGTCTCGCTCCGTAAAAAATCTACCTAAAATCCATCGCACGCGCCCGCGCCACTTAGCGCTGTTCATACAACTTCTTATTAGACGCGCGCATGACGGGCGTCCGATCCGGGTAATCCGCGTCAGCTAGCGTAGTCCCTTATGGTTGCAGGAACGCGTTGGATGCGGACGGCAGGACCGATCTGTTTGGCGAGCCTTGGGGGAGGCCTATGTTCAGCAGTGGACGTCTTTCGCCTGTTATGTTGATGATAATGAACCTTGGTAATTCGTAAAGGAGCATAATAAGAATTTAATTTATTTTAAAATGGACCTCCTCAAAGTCATGCCTGAATTTATACGGTATTTAAAACACAAAATATTGAATAAACACTGCAAGGGTACTGAAAAAGTGTAATAATTAGATTAATTTTAAACTCAGCCAATGCAAAGTCAAGTAGGCAAAAAAAAAACTATAGCGTAACTTTATACACTGTACGCGTAGCTGCAAACAAGCACGGACATGGCGTTCTAAGACACGCGTAACCGACTACGCGTACCCGGGTACGCGTAATTTAGTTGGGTTGCTTGGATCAATGAAGGGAAACCACATGACAAAATCTAATGAAAGACATAAAAACGTACGCGGCCAACAAAAAAACTTTTTAACAAAAAATTAAACCGCCGAAAAAACTGAAAAGCAAAAAATAATGCCTTTTTTGTTTGACCTTAATCTAGGTACCAGTTTGAAGTCGGTGCCTCAGCACTTAGCCAGGAGGAGTGGACCTATAATCGTCTACCTGATTGGCTTCTACGAGGGGCGTTCAATATAAAGTGAGAATGAGATGCAAACTCTTTCAATATTAGGAAATTAAATACTGGCCGGTAAAGCTAATCTATCTAGCTGATTGCTATGAAAAAAAAAATACGGTAATTTCATTGCAATGCTATTGAGTACGTTAGCGAAAATGGAGAAAATTGAACTGCGCGCCGTTATCAAATACTTGTGTTTGAAAAATTTTTCTACGGATCAAGTCAATTTGGATTTGCGGGACACTTTAGGGTCTAATGCTCCTCCGTATTCGACAGTCGCACATTGGTGCGCCGAATTTAGACGTGGAAGAACATCGACAATGGACGACCCCCGCTCCGGACGCCCTACTATAGCAGTAACTGAAGAAATTGTGAAAAAAGTCGAAAACTCAGTTTTGGCGGATCGTCGTGTCACGGTTCGTTTTATTGCTGAAAATGTAAAGATTTCAACGGGGAGCGTGCATAATATTTTACATGAACGCTTGGGTATGAAAAAGGTATCTGCGCGTTAGATACCAAGAATGCTTACTGACACGCAAAAACAAACTAGACTAGAGATTTGTCAAGAAGCTTTGAACCTGATGCAGCAAGACTGGGAACTTTTTTTGGCGCGATTTATAACAATGGACAAAACATGGCTCCATCATTACGACCCAGAAACGAAACTGTAGTCTATGACATGGAAAAGGCCATCATCTCCAACTCCGAAGAAATTCAAGGTGAGCCCATCTGCCGGTAAGGTCATGGGCTCTGTTTTTTGGGATGGTAAAGGGGTATTAATGATTGAGTATCTCGAGCATGGAGCCACTATTACGGGCACATTATACGCCAAACAAATAGCAACATTGCGCAATGAGATCCGCGAAAAACGGCGAGGTAAACTCTCGAAAGTTGTGCTGTTCCACCAGGACAATGCCCCGGCACACAAGTCCGCCGTTGCAATGGCTGCAATTCGTGATGCTGGGTTCGATATCCTTAAGCATCCTCCGTATTCACCAGATCTCGCTCCCAGTGATTTCTACCTATTTCCGAGATTGAAACAATACCTGAGAGGCTAGAAATTTGAAGACGACGACGCGGTAGTCGCTGCAGTACAAGATTTTTTAAGTACTCAAGATGAGACCTTTTTCAAAAATGGAATTTTAAGTTTATAAAAAAGATATACTAAGTGTATTATGCTAAAAGGTGACTATGTCGAAAAATAAAATGACATTTAGTAAAAGTTGTTTATAACATACTCATTCTCACTTTTTATTGAACGCCCCTAGTATCACTCCTCCTGGCTCGTGCTGAGGCACCGACTTCAAACTGGTACCTAGATTAAGGTCAAACAAAAAATGTATTATTTTTTGCTTTTCAGTTTTTTCGGCGGTTTAATTTTTTGTTAAAAAGTTTTAATTTTATACTTTTTTTCCATCCTTGGGGTAATTTTTTTTCCAAATTTATAATACTGTTACGAGCCGTAGGGTTCGTTAGATAGATAATACGCCTTTAACGTAAAACTAATTTAATTGAACAAAAGGGAATCTCTTTCGACACTAAACTTATTCGCTTAAATCACTTAGTAATCACTTTGATCTCTCTTCGATGTTTATCTCTCGGTATCGTATCCAAAACTGACTGTGTCGGAACCTTGTCCGCCTTTATATAGGTCCAGTGAAACGGTCCACAAAGTTCGAGAACATTCCAGCTAGAACTCTCTGGCCCATACGTCTAGAATACGCTATGCTATCTCGCTCACACACTTTCTAGAATGTTCCGGAAACAAGATCGTCTGTCTCTCTCACACATATAGGCTATCCTTGTCACACACCTTCTAGAATGTTCCGGAAACAAGATCGTCTGTCTCTATCACACATATAGGCTATCCTTGTCACACACCTTCTAGAATGTTCCAGAGACAGGTGGACTGTAACTTGGCCTGAAACGGCCTGAAAACGGGTTTTCAGGAAATGGTGCCATGTGACAGTTAGTGTCCTGAAACGGCCTGAAAACATGTTTCAGCCTGCTGAAAATAATGCTAACTTGGGATAATTTTTGATTTACCGTTATGTGTTAGGACTTCTTCCAGAACGGCCTGAAATCAGATTTCAGCCTGCTGAAAACGACTGCAAGTGCTACTAATTTCATAAAAATGTTTTTGCGGGTTTCTCGTGGACCCATCTCCGTAACAATACCAACTTCAAGGTATACCCTATCTATCCAATAAAAAAGAATTATGAAAATCAGACTACTCTGTAAAAAGTTAGTCAATCATCCCCTGTTTTCCTACCCTTAGGGTAGGAATATTATTTCCAAATTTAAATGGAACCACCCTTGGGGTATACGCTTTCCAATAAAAAAAGAATCATCAAAATCCGACTACTCTGTAATAAGTTATGCGTGGTCATACAGTACAATCAGTAACTGAACAATCAATCATCCCCTGTTTTTCTACCCTTAGGGTAGGAATATTGTTTCTAAATTTAAATGGGACCACCCTCGGGGTATACGCTTTCCAATAAAAAAAGAATCATCAAAATCGGACTACCCTGTAAAAAGTTATGCGTGATCATACATAAAAAAAAAAAAAAACAAATATACACGTCGAATTGAGAACCTCCTCCTTTTGTTTTCGTCGGTTGAAAAAGCAACCATAATGGCAATGGTTGTCGCTTTCACTATTTCTTTCTGTTAAACTGTTTAAGATGATCACAGAAAGAGATGGTGCATTCGATAGCAAGCGCCCGCGCATTAGAAAACATGACCTCTCGACCAGCTTAATCCCAATCGCCAAAGTAACCCGACTTTACGCTACAAATCCTCAGTTAGTAGGTACTTAATAACATCTTTCGCTTCTACAACACTCATTTACCCCCTGTTTCACCATCCATTGATCAAATTTATTTGATGGATAAATGTGATGTCGTCTCTGTTTGTTTTGTTCGAATAGACGGAAACGGCATCACATTTATCCGTCAGTTAAAATTAATCAATGGGTGGTGAAACAGCCCCTTAGTCTTCTTTCTCATACATGCTCGCTGGTTTCGGGTACCTTTCTTCAAGACATCCCCAATTGATCACGGAATGTCCTCCTTGGTCTCCCCTTCCAACATTTCCAACTTAAAAATGATTACGCAAAACCCAGTGAAATGCGCAAATGTTTTCACAATCATTACTTTATATACTTTGGGCTGTTAGCTCGTCATTTTCAATTCGAACGTAATTTGAATAATTTCATATCGCAATTCTTTAAGTAAATACGCGCGCGGTATGTCCTAAATGCTCAGTCACCGTATAATTTTTCCTCGAACCTCGGCTGAGTGACCCGCAATTTTGTTTAATTCAAAGCCAAATATACCTATGGGAAATGAAAAAGTTGGCTAAGCGTGAGACGGTGTGGATTCCCGTTTCGGCATAAAGGACAAACAATAATTATTGTGAATTGCGTTTTGGAAGGAGGGTGGGCAAATTGGCCTATACGACCAATAAGGACAAGCGATGTCTCTCACTCTATAATTGTATTCTCAATAATGATTTTATAAATAAATTTATTCTTATTCTTTTTAGGGTTCCGTAGTCAACTAGGAACCCTTATAGTTTCGCCATGTCTGTCCGTCTGTCTGTCTGTCTGTCTGTCTGTCCGCGGCTAAGCTCAGAGACTGTTAGTACTAGAAAGCTGTAATTTGGCATCAATATATATATCAGTCACGCCGACAAAGTGATTGAATAAAAAAAAAGTAAAAAAAAATTTTTTTAGGGTACCTCCCATAGACGTAAAGTGGGGGTGATTTTTTTTTTCTCAGCTAACCCTATAGTGTGGGGTATCGTTGGATAGGTCTTTTAAAATCATTGCGGGGTTGCTAACATGATTTTTCTATTCAGTGATCTGTTTGCGAAATATTCAACTTTAAAGTGAAAATTTTCATTAAAATTGGCCGTCCCCCCCCCCCTCTAAAATCTAAACTGTTGGGTGGAAAAATTTGAAAAAATTCAGAAGGGTAGTAAATATATCAAATTTACTAGGAAAATTATAGCGGCTAAGATTGCTTGGAAATTATTTGTAGTTTAAGAGTAAATAGTAGCCTAAGGTATAAAACATACCTAAACTTGGATGATTCCGTACACATACGAAATCCTTAGAAAAATATTACTTGATTTTTTCGTAATGGCTACGGAACCCTACCTTGGGCAGGTCCGACACGCTCTTGGCCGGTTTTTTATTAAATCTTTGTGTGAAAAAAGTTATCGCTGCATGAAAGTACTTTGAGTTGAAACTATTATGTAGGGGTTTTTTAAACTGCTTTCCTGTATCTCTTTAAAGATTATAAATAAAAATAAATAATAATAATAAATATTAGGGGACAATCTTACACAAATAGACCTAGTACCAAACTAAGCAAAGCGTGTACTATGGGTACTAGACGACGATGAACATACTTATATAGATAAATAAATACTTAAATACATAAAAAACATCCATAACTCAGAAACAAATATTCGTGCTCATCACACAAATAAATGCCCTTACCGGGATTCGAACCCAGGACCTCTTGCGTCGTAAGCAGGGTCACTACCAACTAGGCTAAAGCGGTCGTAATTATGAAAGTTTTGTGACTGTCTGTTTTTATGCGTTTTCATATTTTTTTTTATCTTGTCAACCTACATGCGCAGCGATTCGAGATTTCCCGCCATACACAAAATTGTTGACTTGTCGCTATCGGCCCCTAGGCCAGAGTTTCAATTCAATTTACTAGGTAATGTTTATCCTGAATTATTTATTAAAATGTATTCGGTTAAAACCCGTTTGTTTTTCGTATTAATTAACACCGTTCCATTTACTCCCCAAACAACCCTATTGTGACGTCATTGCAAGAAATATCCGGGGTCTAGTCATGACTATACTTCGTTATCAAGCGGGCAGAGGCACTACTACGAAATTCGAAAATCGAAGTTCGTACCGTATTATCCCTCTCACTCTCGTGTCAAATCATATTAGCGTGAGCGGGACGGCACAAAACGAAGTTCGAATTATGCACTTCGTGGTAGGGCCTCAGTTTGGTGGGTACCTAACATTAGTGATGTGCAATGTCAGTACAAAACTTTTTTTAAATTGGTTTTTCAGATAGATTTTGGAGTTCCCATACATAGCTACAACGTCGAGACTTGGATAGTTTATATTGCATATCACTAAGGTTAGGTAGCCACCAAACTATAATAGTGAAGACTATACGAGTACATAAAAAGAACTAGCTAGCCTGAGAATCTTCTTTATTTTCGTCCGTTAAAAATTAAAAATAAATACACGTTCAACCAGACGGCCAAATAACCGATTGAATCGATTTAAAACCTCTGAAGATTTTATGTGCCACGTACATCCAATCCTAGAGGGACTATTCCCATATAGGTTGAAAAAGTAATAACAAACAAAACGTTTACAAACATCGGCCCCTGGGCAGTCGTGTAGAGTTTGCTATAAACCGATTTGGAAGTTGTTTGGAAAATCGAATCATAAAAAAATACTGTCACGTCCGTGTTGTACTTTTGGAATTTGATATCAAGCTTTTATGTAACTCAGTTTATGACTACTACTTGTAATGTCTTGGCTGTAAGAATTACACCAAATAGTATGTTGAAACCATTTTGTTGCAATTTGATACCTCTGACCGTTCTTAGCAGACAGACAAACAAAATGGGTAATGAAGGGATTTCAAAATTATTAAAACCAGCTAAATGTAAATAAAGTATAATATTGTGCAGTGTATTTCAATAATAATTATGTATTGTATATTTTTTAGTCTATTATCATAGCATGTGGTTTCATTGGATGCTAACATATACTATACGTCGTCGTATACTTACTTACTTACTCCTCTGGCGCAACGACCCAAAGTGTGTCTTGGCCTCCAACACGAGCGCACGCCATCGATCCCTGTCCTGCGCGGTCTCTCGCCAGTCACCAACCCCAAGCTCGCGCAGATCCGCCTCTACCACATCTGCCTAACGGTATCTAGGGCGACCAACAGGGCGGCGCCCTGTTGGCCTACCCTGGTAGGCCCTCTTCACTGCACGGCCATCCTCCATGCGCTCGAGGTGGCCAAGCCACCGAAGTCTGTGAGCTCTGGTCACTCCGATTATATTGGGTTCAGCAACTAGCTTCTCAATTTCGACGTTTCTCCGGATCCTCCAACTGCCGTCAGGTCTCTGCGTCGGGCCAAGAATCCGGCGTAAGATCCTTCTCTCCGCCACCAAAAGTTTATGCTCTTCCCTCAAGGTTAAGATCCAGGCCTCATAGCCATACACCAAATTCGGGCGAATCACAGTCTTGCGTCGTATAGGTTAAAATATTGTATTTACGAAAAGAAAGGCTTGAATAAATTTTTGAGTTATGAGCGCCAAAAATGAAGCATAATAAAAGTGACAGTTGTAGTCTTTGGCCTTTCATAAAGGGAGCGAAAATGTCATAAAATTATGTACGGATGTACTGCAGTTGCATTTGAAGCATGTTTTTTCGTTTGTTTTGTGACTATATGACGTATTTTTACTATAAAATAATTGGTGTATGCTGCTGTCAGTTTGGGAAACATAAATTTACTAGGATATTCGTGTTTTGACACCTCGCGAAAAGTACATCTGTTGATTGGTGGTGTCATCCCTAATTAAACCTATACAGCGAGCTGTGCTGTAGTTCGTATTTTGTGTTATACGCATAGTAAAAGCAAAATGCTGCAAAACACTTCGATGAGCGTATAAATTGGAATCTATCAAACGGCGTTTAACGTATCTGGATCACATCGCCATACAATTTATGGCTCGCTCTTGTTGAGCGATTCATGGAGACTTGATCTTTGGCGGCGATAGTTAGTAGCTATCAGGGTCTAATTCACATTTTGGTGATTTGTGAAAGAGATTATATAAAGTTTCGAATTTTTCATTCACTTATTTTATTAAATTGCTGAAACGGCACATGTTTCATTTACTTTGACGATTCAGTCTGAAAAATAAGTTTTTGTTAACAATTTCATTTTCAATGCAAGCTTTTTTGCTGACTGTACTTTTTGCTGACCGTAATTGCATTGTCATCCAACCTACATAAGTATACCAAATTTCAAGTAAATCCGACCACTGGAAGTGGGTCAAATTCAACTTCCAAGTTTGACCCGTACTACTCATACATTGCAAGTTAATAAAAAGCTTTTAACAGATGAGATAGTGGTCAGTCACTAGTCAGTTAAATGTAAAAAAAAATATAATATGAGTCAAATGAGGAATAGAAAAACTTTTTAACAAAAAATTAAACCGCCGAAAAAACTGAAAAGCTAAAAATAATACCTTTTTTGTTTGACCTTAATCTAGGTACCAGTTTGAAGTCGGTGCCTCAGCACTTAGCCAGGAGGAGTGGACCTATAATCTTCTACCTGATTGGCTTCTATCACTCCTCCTGGCTCGTGCTGAGGCACCGACTTCCAACTGGTACCTAGATTAAGGTCAAACAAAAAAGGTATTATTTTTAGCTTTTCAGTTTTTTCGGCGGTTTAATTTTTTGTTAAAAAGTTTTTATTTTATACTTTTTTTCCATCCTTGGGGTAATTTTTTTTCCAAATTTATAATACCAACTTCAAGGTATACCCTATCTATCCAATAAAAAAGAATTATGAAAATCAGACTACTCTGTAAAAAGTTAGTCAATCATCCCCTGTTTTCCTACCCTTAGGGTAGGAATATTATTTCCAAAATTGCATGGGACCACCCTTGGGGTATACGCTTTCCAATAAAAAAAGAATCATCAAAATCCGACTACTCTGTAATAAGTTATGCGTGGTCATACAGTACAATCAGTAACTGAACAATCAACCATCCCCTGTTTTTCTACCCTTAGGGTAGGAATATTGTTTCCAAATTTAAATGGGACCACCCTCGGAGTATACGCTTTCCAATAAAAAAAGAATCATCAAAATCGGACTACTCTGTAAAAAGTTATGCGTGATCATACATAAAAAAAAAATATATATATATATATACACGTCGAATTGAGAACCTCCTCCTTTTGTTTTCGTCGGTTGAAAATGTCACGCGATCTATAAGAGCGAAGCGGATATATGACTGAAAAACACATACTTAGTTACGCTGATATACGAGTACTTCGACATTTCAACAACAATGCTATGGCTGTGATAGGAAGTAGGCTGAAGTAGGATATCACGTTCGTTAAGGCGCGCGAATTTTTCGAATAATCCTTGATTTTGTTTTTCACTCGACACCTTATCAGACACTCGGACACTACCATTTACCTATGAGCGGATTCCATACAGAAGAAAGCTTTTGTGTTCTTTGTTAGTAACGGGATTATAGTTTCGGGTTGAATAATAACCGAATGAATGGATGACTGTATGAATGAGTGAACAAACAAAATGAAATAATAAATAAGTGAGTGAATAAATAAATTAATCCCTTAATCACAGAAAATAATGATAAAAATAGGATGGTTACATAGAATTGCATCATGATTTGTGATCCGTGTCTTTATGTCTGAAACTATGAATAAAAATCTCGAAAGATCAGAACAATAAAAAGTTTCAATTCACTTCAAAATAAACAAGTAATTGTAACCCACACAAAAACTTTGCGCGACCCAAGCATGCACTCAAAAGAATCCGTTAACGAACGGCGAAGATAATTCTCTAGAAAATAAGCTTCCATTACAATACTAAAGTTCAGGTGTAATAAAATATCGTCCTAGACAAAAACCGTAACCAATTCGGCTGCCGCGGCCGTTTTTCCACCTTGCACGGAAAATAATAAAATGTGTAGCGCAACCAAATGGAAAATTGAATGAATAAGCGTTGTTTAGCTAGTACAGTCTGCGATATTTACGAAAAACGCTTTATTAACTTTTTTACGCTAGTTATGTTTACCAAATGGCCTAGTGGTTGAAGAGGGAGCCCCTTTTCTCCCATAATCTTTTTTATCCGAATTTTGAAAGTCATAAATCGATGTCCATAATTTTCTTACTCATAAATATCTATGGTCATATTTTTTAAAGCATATCGCTTAATAGTTCTAACTGCAATGATCCATAATCATATTGATCATAACTTTAAAAAGTCATAAAATTGATATCAATAAAATTTAACGGAATATCGTTGATTATTCAGAAAGATTGTAAGGCATATATCTTAAAGTAATAATTGTTTTCAGTCATAATTTTGCATTACCTAAACTGCACTAAGCATATACATCGAAATCTATAACATCTAAAGGAATATCGATAATTATTCAGAAACATTGTAAGGCATTATCGCTGGCAGCGAGCGAGCGAAGCGAAGCGACTCGGACAGGTTAGGTTCAGAAGGCCCCCTGCCTGCCTGCTGCTGCCTTCGATGTTAGGTATTTTTTTATGACAGCACAGAAAAGGATTATTACCTTTAATATTATGAAACGTCATACAACCATGACACTGAATGTTATTACAAAGTAATATTATGCCTAAAAATAATTTGACCTGCGAAAAAAGACCATGCAATAATTATTAACTTTAACATTATGAAGACTGATGCATTCATGACACTGAATGATATGACTTTACTTATTGTTCCTTACAATAATTATGACATAAGAAAATCGTAACTCCAATTTATGTTTGTTATAATTATTATGACTTCCGATAGTATGACGAAGAAAAATTATGACAGAAAACGTTATGGGCTTGAAAATTCGGAACAAAAATTTTATGGGAGTTATTATAGACCCAAGATAAGATTGACGAGTACTGTTATTTACTAAAACCTATGGAAACAGGAAAGGCAAATAAATAAAAATACAATAGAAATAATAAGTGAATAATATTTCTATTCCTTTCGTTAAATGCTGTAATAAGAAAATTACTATCATAACTGCAGCAAAAATTACACTTATAGATCTATCTGCTTATTTTCACCGCAGAATGTAGGTATCACATGAAATTTTGATGCGGTTTTGCTCCAAATATGTAACTAATCGAATAGATTAGATTATTAATAAATTTTAGGGGCATCGAATTTAACATTAATTTAATTATAGTCAACGGGCGATATTAAGTAAATTCTGACAACTATGAATTTTTGAAAGAAAATATTTAAAGTTGCTATTCAGTCACACGCAACAAGTAAGTATAGCATTATTTTCAGTCAATATTCAGAAACTTCATATTTGTGGAATGTGTCAGGAATTAGGTACCTACTTATTAATAACAGTCGTTGACTGAATGTCTACAAGATCTTTTATGTTCAAAAACGCTCTGTTTAAATTTTCAGTTTTAACTAAATAATAGAATAACTGAAATTACAGATTTTTATTTATTAAACGGTTGATGTGTCACACTCGCTCGAATTAAGCTTATATTTTTAAAACAAGCAAAACGAAAATATAATATACACGTATCAACCAAGTCGCTAAAATATCATGCTTGACGCCTTTAAATTATATTTCTTTACTGTCGCGAATTCTAGTACGAAGATATTTTAAAATGGGTGAAATTTCTCAACATTATACTGTGGACTGTATCAAAGCTAAATTTATTCAACAATTTCGTTCGAAAACCGATTCGGAGCCCTCAAGCGAGCGGAGCGCGAATCGGCACAACTAAGAATGATGTAGCACGCTGTATATGACACGCCATTTTCTCGAAATCCGGTACCCGTAAACTTTGGAGTACTCAACGACCCGGATTTACGGACCCCCATTTACTCTGTACGACACTTCAACGGTATCCCTCCTCAAATAGAAACAACGGCAAAATGTTTTTGACGGGTTTCCACGCCGTTTTTTCTGTCGGACTTTTTCTAGGATGTTCTTACCTTTTTGGGGTTCCTTTCGAAATGAGAATTACTGCAGACGTTTTGCCACAAAGCGCTGTATAGAAATGGATGTGATGTTTAAATGGAAAGTTGATGTTGAATAGGTTCGGCTTCGATATGAATATTTAATGTGTTGCAATTGTTGACCCAGTCAACTTCGCTACGCTTTTTTAGATTTATTTTGTCTTCAATACGCATTACGAGTATAAAAAGAGTACAAGAGGGTTTTAAATAGTCCAATTAGGGAACACTTCCATTAATGCTCAGCGGAACAGGGACAAGTAGAGTCCGACCAATCACAATAAGTTGTTGAAATTGATGGATTGTTTGTTGAGCTGTTTTTTCACAGCATACTTAATCATCATTACCATATCAGTCAAAAGACGTCCACTGCAGGGCAAATGTAAGATTTTCACATCGATCGGTCCTAAGCTGCCTGTATCCAAGTAATTCCTGTGAACTTTTCACTTCGTACCGTCCGCTCTTACTCTCCTATTAAAAACCACTAGCGTGAGCAGAATAGCGCTATACGAAGTTTGAATGTCACAGATTATAAACCCTGGAACCGATTTAAAAAATGAAGGATCCGAAAATACTATTCGGAAATGGTGAAATATTGTGCTGAATTTGAAAAACGACAGCTTTAATTAATCATGTCAACTCGTCGAAAATTCAATTTGAATTTAGTTTGGTAGCAATTAGCCATATTTTCCAACTTTCAAACGGTGTTTTCGAGTGATATCTTACTAATATTAAAAACCGGCCAAGTGCGAGTCGGACTCGCGCACGAAGGGTTCCGTACAATTATCTATAAAATTCACGTTTGTTGTATGGGAGCCCCCTTAAAACTTTATTTAATTCCATTTTTTAGTATTTGTTGTCATAGTGGCAACCAAAATACATCATCTGTGAAAATTTGAACTCTCTAGCTATCACGGTTCCCGAGATACAGCCTGGTGACAGACGGACAGACAGACGGACGGACGGACGGACGGACGGACAGCGGAGCCTCCGTAATAGGGTTTCCGTTTTTGGGTACGGAACCCTAAAAACGCGAAAGTTTATACGGATGGTTGTTTGTTACTCTTTCACTTTAAAACGGTTTGACGGATTCTGATAAAATTTTGCACACAGATAGGTTATAACTTGGATAAACATAATGGATAGGTACTTTTTATTCTAGAGAATTGCATAGTTCCCACAGGAAAGCGATAAACAATTAGTGATTTATTAAATCGATATCCTTTTTCGGTTTTATATTGTAACGATTCAACAAGACAGAACTTGTTCCGTTTTAAATTCCAATTTATTTTTATCAAGTGCAATATAGGACGCGTGGTCGTGATATGACGTAACATTCCTTTAACAAGCGTCAAAACTAATCAACAACTAAGCGATTAATTAGCTCAAGAAATTAAACACTTGATGTCCTTAACAACTTCAAACATGACCTAGAATTCCAGTGTTTATAAAAAAGTATTACATTTTTTTATTTTTTTTTACATAAAACTGACCCGTGATTGACCACTATCTCACCTGATGAAAAGTGTAGATGAGGCCAAAGGTGTACCTCACCGGTTCAGTAACAGCCTATTCACTCTAGCCTTGAAGAAACCTAGGTTGTATTTATCAGCAAATACAGACGACGGGAGCGAATTCCATTCTTTATAAGTATAGTCGAAAAAAGATAAAAAAAGCCGTAGTTCGTTGGGTTACACACAGCGTCAGAAACAAAAGTTGTCTCTCCTGTGGACATTAAATTAGCGACTTGGAAACCCCCACACCCCTCCCCCGCACCCCGCACTCCCCTCAACCCACCCCCGTCATCCCAACCCCAGGTGTTTTTGTCAAATATCTTGAAAACAATGAATTTTTCATCCCGCTTTGAAACCCCCGCATCCCCTCACCCCCTCTCAACCCTAATCCCCCTCACCCCTCACCTCACCCCTCTCGCAAACGTCTCGTAAACGTCAACTTGCGTTGCGTTGCGTTGCGTTGCGTATTTTAACGCAACGCATTTAACGCAACGCTAGTTGGAAGTCGCATTAGAAGTTTCACTTCAAACAAAGTGTATGCGTACATACCATGAGCTTTACGATGAAAAAACGAGTGTGCTTTAGACCACACTACTGAAGTAAAACTTCTTTAGCTCCATCTATATGATGTATGTATATATATATATTAACGACCGCTTTAGCCTAGTTGGTAGTGACCCTGCCTACGAAGCAAGAGGTCCTGGGTTCAAATCCCGGTTAGGGCATTTATTTGTGCGATGAGCACGAATATTTGTTCCTGAGTTATGGATGTTTTCTATGTATTTAAGTATTTATTTATCTATATAAGTATGTTTATCCGTTGCTTAGTACCCATAACACAAGCTTTGCTAAGCTTACTTTGGGACTAGGTCAATTGGTGTGAATTGTCCCATGATATTTATTTATTTATTATTTATTTATTATATATATATATATATACAGACATTTATGTTTCTAATAAGCTCCTTTGACACCCTTTGAATCTGATACCCTAAAAATACTCTATGTTATATTACAAATAAATAATAACTATTCTTTACCTCTTTTATAGTGAAAACACCCACCCATTAAGCCTGACCTCAGAGTTCGAGGTCGCTGTCCCTCATTATTTTTAGTTCATATAGCAAAGGATTATCCTCGGTGTTACAATTTGGGATATTTTCGAGCGCGTCGGGATACCTCATGTTAGGCTAACGTCGATTATCAAATTATACTTTTAAAAAGGTACCCCGAATTTATGTTATGTATTTATTAGCGAGTATTTTTTATCTTTGATGTATGTGTATTTTTAATGTCTGCTAATAATTTGTTGTTAGTAGTTTCATAGGGCCACTTGCACGGTCTAGTGGTAAAAAAAAAATCGTCAACGTTAAGTAATGTATTGACAGTGTCAGTGCCCTGGGTTAACATTAACTCAGAGTTAGATAGTTAACTCTGCTCCGTGCAAGTCCATGTTTTACTTGTTTCTGATGTCTTGTCTATCGCTAAGTTGAGTAGAATGGATCTTAAAAGGATTTTTAAACTGTTTATTTCATACGTTATTGTGTGCAATAAAGAGTACCTCCAATACAATGCAATACAATACAATACAATAAAATGACTGTTTATTGTACAGTCAACCAATTTGATTCCTAGGCCACTATATAATAGAACTATGTCATAATGAATCAATTTGTTTATTTTCTCCGACAGTGATTATTGCGTGATGTAGGTATGCCATGATGACATCTCGATCTTTGCGGACTGAATAGGAAAGGAGTTTGCTTGTGTATTAATGACTTGAATTGTCTCTGTCCGTCTGTCAAAACTTCTTTTTCTTTTCATTTCATGAGCGAAAACATTTAAGTGTAAACTTTTTACGTTTATAGCATTTTGTGATCGGATCCTTTGACTCGCAATGACGTTGTAATTATCTATATCCTGTCTATTTAACAGAGTTAGCAAGGCGTTCTCTCTGTTGCATTTTTGTTTGCAAATGAAAGGTACAAGAAACTGTCAGTGGGTGTCAACAATCGCACGTCGATGGCGGGCTCGGCTTACAATGCCATTTGTTGGAATATTCGTAATAATTATTTCTCGTGATTTTTTGATTTTTCTCGTGGCACCTCAAATAATTATAATGTCATGTTTATTCATCTATTATCATTTGTTCGCATGTTCTTGTGTTTGTTTGTTATTCCTTTACGGTAGAACAACTAGACACGATTTAAACAAAAAATATGTAGATCGCTTAGACCTCTGAAATAACACGAACTATACTTTTTATTATTTATATATTTCCATGGGATCCGTGTAAAGTCTCAAATGATTTACCATTAAGTCTAGAGTATACGTTATTTTGCACACGTAAAATTCCAGTGATTACAAACATTATTACTTACGTAATATCGAATAATTGTCGGACAGTTTTGGATCTGCCTTGGAGTGCGTTGCGATTCACAACCAACTAATTATATTTAAAGCAGAGTAGTGGAGCGAGATATCCTCGGCAATAGGCAACCTCGCCTATCAATATAATGTAAACACCACGTATTTGCACTACACGTAGTTTGAACTTCATATTTGTTTTATTTTAACGAATTAAGAGCAAAAATGATGCGCGGCAAATACGCGGAATTATTCAATGCCAGTCAAGCAGATTTGCACAATCACCGACGATATGAGTTTTAACTAATACTAGATTTTTCCGCGACTTCACCCGCGCACAAATTAAATATAGGGTCATGGTCAATACCTCGATCTCTATTCCACGGGGAATTCAAAAATATATTTTCTTTTTTTCTAGTTCTACGTTCCTAAAGGAATGGTTACCGAGATAGGGTCCCAGTGCATTAAATATATAAATCCCGAGTTTTCCTTATCCCGTGGGATTTTCAAAAAATCCCTTTTTAGCGTATGCCTACGCTATAATAGCTATATGGATGACGAATTCCAGCACAATCCGTTTAGTGGTTTGAGCTGTGCGTTGATAGATCAGTCAGTCACTAACGGTTGCATTTTATTCTTATAACTTTACTACTTGATATTACTAGTCGATTTTTACCCTCCTAGATCTAACTAACTTATATAATAAAAACTGTTTAAAATATTTAGATCTGGTGAACTAAGGATATAAAATACAACGTCAAAATAATTTCATTCCCAGAAGGGAGTCGCTAGGGCGAAATACAGTAAGTCAAGTTTATAATTATAATACCCACTAAAAAAACTTGATCAGAGGACGTAAAAAATACAACGTAAAATAATTTTATAACTACGAGGAAACATAATATTGTGGTGAAATCACAATAGGTCTTTAAATTAACGTGAAAATCTTTATTAGAGCCTAAACTCATGGCCTGCCTCGCTCGCGTTAGAAATAATTTTAGAGAATGTTTTTTTACCTATAACCTTAGAATTTGGGCTGAAAAAAGGTGCGGTAACATTTTTAAAGCAAAATCTTTGCTTGGAAAATGCTATTTTGATTGCAGACAAAGTTAACTCGATGTCTTGAACCTCAACAGTGTGTTCTTGGACAGCGCCCTCTATTTTTGTTTAGAGTTAAACTATTTTCCCGCGGGAATACATTAGTGGTATTATATTAATTAACCTATGTCTCAATCTAGATCTGTGACGTTTATCTGTACGCCAAGTGTCATTTAAATTAGGTTAGTAGTTATCGCCTGATTGAATAATAACTCCAAGAATCTAAACATCCAAAGATCTGAACATTTTATTTATCTATCTACTTATGTAATAAATAAATATCAATGACCGAAATGTATGTACCGTACTTCCGATTGACTGCACCAAATCGGATAATTCTTTTTTTGTTGCGTTTGTTATTGTCAGGAGAAGAAATTTATGAAATAAATTTTAGAAAAAATACAACGGGGATAAAGCCGCAGGCATCAGCTAGTTTATAATATTAGTAAGAAGGCTGCGTTTCCACCGGAGATGTGCGAGGATGCGTTGCGAGGGATGTGTCTGTCATGAACCAATATAAACACTTCATTTAAAAGGTCCTAAGTGAATGAAGTGTTTCTATTGGTTCATGACAGACACATCCCTCGCAACGCATCCTCGCACATCTCTGGTGGAAACGCAGCCTTAGATTGGAAAAGCTAACTTGCTGCACATTGGTGTCGATAATCGACCACTTTATAAATCCATAGCTGCACAGCCCGCAATGTAACGAAGTTCGCACGATGATTCTCACACCGTTTAAATCGTTAAAGCCTAAATTGCCAATCATCAGTTGGATCTATTTAGTAGTGAGTCGTATCTAAACATTCGAGATATTTCTAAGAAAGTTACAAGTTAGAACCCGATAAAGTTACGAACAACATTTACCTGCAATTAAGATTCGTTCCATCACCAGCCTCCCTTCAGCCAGGAACTTTGAAAAAACATTAAAATGTTAATTTAGCGCAGTCGGAAGTCGAGCCTGCTATAAAGATTAACGGATTAGTTCAAGGCTCCAAACCTGACGAGACCAGGCTATACTGGATTATTATAAATGGTCTTTCAAGATAACTTTTGAAGAAGTCATCTTGGATTTTCCAGATTTTCCTCCTTCCTTGCCTCCCAGCGTTGTGTATGCTTGATAAACAAATGATCTCGACTCGGGAATAAATTACTTTGTGTCTTTGTTTTTCTTTTTCGGGGCAATCATAACGTGAATATATAAGTCTATGTCAATGTTTGTATTGTTCCGGGTTCAAATGAAGATGCTCGTTATTTTTTCGCCACGGTTTTTGTCAATTGTTTTGATTTTGCAAATATTAAGTTATCTACACTAATAAATTATAAAGAGGAAAGATTGTATGTAACGAATAAACCTAAAAACTAAAGGACCGATTTCAAAAATTCTTTCGTCGTTAGAAAGCTACATTATCACTGAGTGACATAGGCTATTTTTTACAGCGGGAAAATACCTTTTCCTACGGGAAAATTAATTTATCGCGGGCGAAGCTGCGGACGGAAGGCTAGTTTTCTATAAATAAGTAGCTGTGTTCATTTGCTGTACTTACACACACACACAAAATGCTAAATGATGTATACAGATTGTTAAATGATGTTGTAGCTAAATATTGTTGTACCCTGACATTGGCTTTTAACTAAATGTTTTTGTAGTACAGTGATGATCTTTCCTAAAGCGCTAGTAATTTACATTTGTAGTTTATGCACAAGAACCCCTCGAACCCTATTTACAAAAAAATACTTTTTACTTTGACACACACACACACACACACACACACACACACACACTCACACACACGCACACATACACACACACACACACATACACACACACACACAAACCCACATACGCACGCGCACGCACACACACACACGCACACGTCGCAATCTTCTAATATATAAAAACCTCGTGTCACGGTGTTTTCTATCGAACTCCTCCGAAACGGCTTGATCGATTTTTATTAAACTTTTTTCTCCATACTCGGTAGGTCTGAGAACTTCCAACTAAAATATTTTTTTACGATATAATTGATCAACTTTTGTTTAGGCTGCGTGCTAAAGTAAAATCTTTGGTATAGAGTGATATTTATTATTTAGGTAGTTATTTATTTAGTAGCTGCAGAGTTTTAAAATTAATATAAACATTTTTTCACCTCAGCACCTCAAACAGGCAGGTTTTGCTACTACAAAACAGTGAGCAAAATCCGATTTTGCTCACTGCGTGAGACAAAGTAGCTTTTTAATTATTTTTTTTAAAAGTCAAAGACAATGATGGGTCTGCTTACTGAATTCGAAAGATTTGAACTTCAGTTTGATCTGTCACTTTCATTTCGATACGAAAAGAGCGAGAGATAAGATCAAATCGATTCGAATTTCGATTTCAAATTCTATCCTAGTCGACCTAAAAATAAACGAACGATTGAACGTTCGGATACTCATAATAAGTTCTTAACCTTAAAATTGTAATTCGTCTGTTAAGGTTTTAAATTAAATTATTGTAGGTACTTTTTTAATAATTAGATTATATTTTGATATAATCAAATTAATAGTAAAAATGTTGTTGAAAACAAAGTTTAAACATGTATCTATATAATTATTAATAATTTTAACAATCTTGAACATCGTGGTAAATACAGCGGATGCAGCATCGGAACGCAGCGGGTGTAGTATCGGAACGCATCTGTAAAAAAATAGCGGGACTCAAATTTTAATTATTTTCTTCTGTTTCTCTAGCTACAGAGTTCGATATCTATGAGTTTGGTACACGATCAGAGGCAATTTGGAAATTATTAGAATAGTAATAAGTACTTATTTAATACATTTTTGAATATGATATGAGTGAATTGAGTGAGTCCAGTGACGAAGTCAACAATTGAACACCAGACGAATTAATGGAGTAATACATAATGCAGAGTAAGTTTCTTACTTGAAAAGTCTCGCGAAAAATATTTAAAAGCTTATGATATTTTTAAACAATGCAAACACTTTTTCGGAGACTGTATCTATTGTTATATATATAATATGAAGTATTTACTCAATGTTGAAAACCACAACAAAGACAAAAAGACGACGTTCATATACCTTTAATAATTTATTATGTTCTCACTGCTGAGGTGAAAAGTTGTATGTGTCACACGAGACCAAAGTTTTTTTGCATCTCGTGTATTTGAATCACTCGCGCACTCAGGATTCTAACTTAGAATCACTCGCTAAACGCTCGTGATTCAATTATAGAACCCTTCGCTAACTCGTGATTCAAAATCAACATGACTTGGGATGAACTCACACACTGGTTTGAATGTAACGGCCTCAAAATTAATATGGACAAAACACCATATTTCCCCTTTTTAAAACATTCAAACAGCATAGCCTATGACTTGCGACTACCCATAGCAAAGGCTGACACTGTCAGGTTTCTGGGTGTAGAACTAGATACACAGTTGCGTTGGTCATGCCATATAATTAAGTCTGTTAAAGAAAAAACTGGCTAGTGCCTGTTACGCTTTAAAAAATTTATCTAAATTATTGGACTCTACAGTTCTTAAAACAGTTTACTTTGGATATTTTGATAGCTTGATGAGGTATGGTCTTGAGGTTTGGGGTAATAGTGTTCATGTGGGCCGTGTGCTCGTGCTGCAAAAGAAAGCTCTTAGGTATGTAGAAAAGGCCAAATCTATCGTACATTGCCGTCCACTATTTGTGAAGCATAAGATATTGACCATAATATCTCTTTATATATATTTGGTTTGCATTTTTGTTTATAAAAATAAGTCCAGTTTTAGATGCAATAGCAATAGTAGTAAATTTAATTTTGAGTTTCAATTACCAGGATCTAACAATTATGTGCATTTTAAAAGAAGTCTTGAATATAATAGTATTAAAATTTATAATTATTTAAATGAGGACATAAGGCAATGTAATAATATTAATGAATTTTCTAGAAAATTAAAATCCTACTTGATTAGTCGACCATATTATAATTTGAAAGAATATTTTGATAAAATATATGTTTAAGACAATTGTATTTATAATATTATTGTTATTATTTTAGTTAAATTAAGACTATTTCCAAATAGATTTAAGATTTTGCATGCCAAATTGTGGTAGAGCATACATTACATATACTGCTTAGGATTCTTCTGACATGTGCAATATTTTGTAACACCTGTGTATGTTCTTGCGAAATAAATAATTTCATTTCATTTCATTTCATTTCATTTCATTTCATTTCATTTCATTTCATTTCATTTCATTTCATTTCATTTCATTTCATTTCATTTCATTTCATTTCATTTCATTTCATTTCATTTCATTTCATTTCATTTCATTTCATTTCATTTCATTTCATTTCATTTCATTTCATTTCATTTCATTTTATTTCATTTCATTTCATTTCATTTCATTTCTCTCGCAGTAAAAAACAACTTTGCTCTCTTGTTGCACAAATAACTATTCTCATCGGCTAGAAGTTAGACAGTCAGACTAATAAAGGAGGATGGACAGATTTGTATGGACTCTGAACTACGGACCAATAACGACAAGCCATTCATATATCATTAGAAAAGTTTTTTCATATTCTACACCTTATTGCATGGCGGGAAACCTCGAATCGCTATGTAAAAAAAAAACCGGCCAAGTGCGAGTCGGACTCGCGCACGAAGGGTCCCGTGCAATCTAATATATAAAAATCTCGTGTCACGGTGTTTGCTATCGAACTCCTCCGAAACGGCTTGACCGATTTTTATGAATTTTTTTTCTCCATACTCAGTAGGTCTGAGAATAGGTCGTAGGCTATTTTTTATTTTCACAGACGGAGTCGCGGGCAACAGGTAATGTTTAAATAATTTTTGTGCTGTGTCGAACACAAATAATAAATAAATAAATAAATAAATAAATAAATAAATAAATATCACGGGACAATTCACACCAATTGACCCAGTCCCAAAGTAAGCTAGGAAAGCTTGTGTTATGGGTACTAGGCAACGGATAAACATACTTATATAGATAGATACATACTTAAATACATATTAAACACCCAAGACCCGAGAACAAACATTCGTATTATTCATACAAATATCTGCCCCGACACGGGAATCGAACCCGGGACCTCAAGCTTCATAGTCAGGTTCTCTAACCACTAGGCCATCTCAATGCTGGACACAAGCATCACATTCCGGTGTATTAAGGTACCTATATCCTGTCCCTCCAATTATTATTGTTACAGTTCTTATACCTTCAAGCTCCTGACACATTTCCATTTAAATAGAACACTCCATGTAACAAGCTTACGCCAGACCTATGCAAGTTCCATAAACTTATTAAGCAGAAGAGAACTTTACTCAAGCCGGGACTTAACGAGTTGCGTCCACGTTGCCAAATACACTGTCATGTTATGACAAAAACAAATAACAGATGGCGTGATAGCTGGTTATTAACAACTTTGCAGTTTTAATAACCAAATTAAAGAATAGTGTCCTTTCGATGTTAATTTAGTTTTACGCAGTGATTTTACGTTTTTATGTAGCTAACTACCATTCCAGTCCATTTCTCTGCTAGGCACAGGCCTCCTTTCGGGATGAAAAGGCTTGAACTTAGTTCCCACGCGCGCCCAGTGCGGACTGGAAACTAATCTTCTTGTCTTAACGTAAATTTATTTTATTTTATTTATGAATTTTATTTATGAACTGAAACAATTACTTTGCTCACCCGCGACCAAATTGTTTCAGTTCATTAATATGGACCTCCGCAAAGTAACGCCTGATTCAATAAATTGCTTGTATTTTTTTTTTGCAAATCGGAATCAGAAATGTAATTGGCTATTTTGAGAAATGCTCGTTTCACTATCAATATAGAAAAATTTACTTTATGTTTTTTTATTTTTTCACAGTTTTCCGTTTGCGACCAAAATTAAGCAAAGTGATTGTTTCAGTTCATTAAATACAAGCAAGTAAATTGTTTTTTTTTTAATTGATAACTAAATCTATTTAATTATATTAAAGATTAATGAATGATGAGTAAATTGAATGATACTGAATTGATCTAAGATAACTTCCCAACACCTTTGGGTAACGAAAAAGGAAGTTTCCATACAAATTAAGTAGGTCATTTTGTGCAACTACGTTAAACAAGCTCAGTATCATTCAATCTACCGTGCCTGTGAATTTTTTTGTAAATCCAAATTCGACAGTGAAATTGACATTATTTTTTTACAATTACTTGACTCATTTTGTTACTTACATAGAAAAAAAAGTAGCTGAAGGTTTTTATGGAGTAATTTTACTCTATCCTCAATTCTGAATCAATCTAAGTACTACGAAGGTTTTATGAATAAATGATGCCAATCACCCACAGATACACACGCCTAATGGATTAAAACAAAAAGTTTTTACTATCTACCAACGCCATTTCAAAAGAAAATATTGCATTTAAAAACGCTTAATTTTAGTTTCGAAATTTAAAAAAAAGAGGAGAGGCCTTTGCCCAGCAGTGGGACACCAAAATAGGCTATCTGAAAAAATTAAAAAAAAAACATTAATTGGTTAACTGGTTTTCTTCGTATAAAAAAATAAGTATGCTGCGTAAGACGTTAAAGTTCGTACTTTGAACCTCGGCACTTAAATTTTCCTCGTAAGTAGACGCGGAAATCTATCAAGTTAAAAGATTTATTTTTATAAGGCCTATACACGAGTTCGGGAAAGTGCTCGGAATTTCTCATAACAAGTTTTTATCGGTCCTTATTCTTTATTTCGACTTTTTCTATCGTGATTAATTAAAATGTTTGAGAAACAAAATATAACAGGACACTGAAAACGAAGATTGTTCGGGAGAAAAATGTGTTTTTCCAATTTTTAATGTCCATTAAAAAATAAACCAATTAGGTAATATGTAAAAAGTGTTTCTGTTAATATCCTACTCTACAATTCTAGACAGTGGAAAATTAAAAAATATTTTTGAGCAAAATATTCACACGCGATTTTAGTCTTCGTGTGAACACCAAAGAAGTCGCCGCATCCGCATAGTGCCGTAACAACAAGATAAACAAAACCGAGGGAAACACAAATCGTCCGTGCGATAAAACAGTTAAGCTCCGCACTCACCGTAACCCGGGATAAACTTCGCTCGTTCATCATGAACACCGTTCACAGACACTACAACAAACACAGCCAAAATACACGGGAACTCTTTAAAATTCGACTTCCGAGTCATAACGTACGCAGCCGCGGCGCCGCCGTCGTCCGGCGGCATTCTTAATTCATGTTCACGCAACGTTTTTAATTCACAAAATCCGTTAGAGTTCAAATTCGAATTGTATTCCAGATTAGTGACGCGCCGATGCTCGACGGTTGTTCGGGCGTTCGTGTGCGCTACCCGAACGCCGCGCTCACACTACCTAAGGGCGTATCTTGACAGGTCCTTATTGCGCTTGCGTGAAACGAAGTGACTCTTTGGCCTGACGGACTTATTCACGAGTTAATTAATATATCAACTTTTCTCCGCCTCTGAAGGTATAAAGTGACTCCTTTAATAAAATATTTGGCTTACTGTCTCTTTCCTTGTGGCCGTAGCGGGAAAGTTTTGACGTGGCCGACTTAACCTCCACAATTTTCCTTTCCTCGGCTAAGTAACCAATTAAGGTGTTAATAAATTAATTTTCCGTGTCCGCTGTCTGGGTGGACTAGGCACTTCAATCCACTAATTACTATCTTTGCTTACTAATTGCCGCGCTAATTACTTAAGTTTGTAATTCAGCCTCTGTTCATCGGTGGGAAGATATTTTTGGAGTTACAAATTAAACCCTTTGAAAGTTATGCAGGAATTGAAATCACTTCAAATTAAATTTTGAACTAAAATTTTGATAAACTAGTATTTCAATCGTTCTATTGATAGTAAACTCTTTGATAGTTTACCATCTGAAGTATTTATATCTCAAATTGCTTAATTCAGAGTAAAGAAATCTGTTTGAAATCTGTAAATTATATTTTCACTATCGTTCAATTTGTGAATTAATAAGTAATTAACAAAGATATAGGCATTCATTACCATGTATACGTCACTTAAATTTGACATAATTTTAGTTCTATTTGGAACTACAATGTTTTTGTTTCTCCGTAATGTACTTTTAACTGTCAACAATCGATAATTAAATAATCGACTATCAACATCACGGACAATAAAATAATTTTCAAATATGCAACATTGAACTAGTATAATTCACACCGCAATGTTCCGACAGGGCGCAACGTGCAAATCTATAAGGGTCGATATACACCAAAGTTGCAGATGTCCTCGGTTTCCCCATCGGAAGCGGACCGTTTGCGGTCGCGGTCAGACTCAAGATGGTGTAATTGTGTGATGGGAGTGAATCGGAGAGGTGGCATGGTAAGTAATAGGCAGGGTGCTTTGTCAGACATAATTGGCTCATTACCCTCATATTGGAAGTGGATGGGTTATACACCTAAACTTTTGAATTAGCAATATAAGTCTCAAACTTATACTTTAGTACTCCAGACCCAGCTAAGGATTTCCTTGGAAATTATTCCAAGATATTTTTTAAAGTTCTTATTTCATTTACAATTTTTACCCTACATAAGTAGTAACATTGGACATTTATTGTACAAATGATTTATAATTTATAAAGCACACGAGGCACGAGGTAAAGTAAGTAAATAAATATACAAGGTATTAGAATAATAATCAAAATATTTCAACAAAATCTTGTTAAAATCTTTACAAAAATAATCCAAAATATTTCGTCCAGTGCTCGAGCAAATCCAAAACACAAACAACACCTAACACATGAACACTATGCTCAACATTTTTAAATCTAAATTAAAAAAAAAATACTAAGGTAAACGTCCAAGTGCTGCTCACTGTCCCAGTAGTTGCCATTTTTAATTCTATGTCAATTACAAAAGGAGTGAAATTAGCATCGGGATGCTTACCTTAGAGTATTTAATTGAAGTTACCCAACTAGTGGCTTAAATATTACGATTTAATTTTATAATATTTTGAGGTTAGTATCTTCGCTTCCCGTCAGATATTGTGATTGTAGTCAAACGCAGGCCTATATTGTATTATATATACAGCAGATCATTATAAGACTAAAAAAATAGGTACAGATTAAATGATACTCATGACGCAATGAAGTCATTTAGGTATACTTATTTATTTATCTGCCATTCCACAAAAAAATAAGATCCGAAAGTCCGTAAATCAAACAAAGAAAACGTATGTTTTGTTGCCTTTTTTACGTCAAAAATGCGACAGCTACGAAGTAAGTGGCACTATGATTTAATTTTCACTCTACTTTCCTAAACGACTGCAGAACTACCAATTTCCACAAATCTTTGTGTGAAATTCTTTCACGGAATTCAGTAAAGTTAGCAAACAAAACGAATTAGGAACAAAATTTAACTTAATGCTATCCCTTCTGTCTTTACGTAATTTAATATCTATAACTTTGAATTGATGGGTATTGGGGGGTAATTTAGTTACCGCGCCTTACCGATAGGGAGCGCTAAATTTGAATTGAATATACATAGTTGAATATATAATCTGAATTAATTTGAAATGGATACGTGTTTGGCTATTGCCGGTTAGGAAAATAGTTTGGTGAAGAACCCAATTTTCATAAGTCATTTCGAACCCGACAATTATGTAAATGGTATGTTACGTAAAACCCTACTTAACGTGTTGGACACAATATTCGACGAAAATTCTAACGAAAAAAAAGTACTTTAATTGTAAAATTCTAAATTCAATTTTCCAAATCAAATAGGGTTTAGATTAGATCACTTTAAAAAAATAGCCTGGTTATTTGCATGTGTAGCTTTATATTTAGTGAAAAAACTCTGGAAAGCAAGTCATTAGCTTCCAAAATTAACCCCTAGGTATGCACTATGAAACAATATTTACCTATCTATACATATAATAAATCTGTAACAAGTCGGTGTCTGTACATTGAAGATATTTGAGAAAAATTGTCACTAGGGCTATTTATTAGCGCAATAGAACCCAAAACAATGATTTTAAGAATTATTGTCTGTTTGTCTGTGCGTTTGTGCGCGCTAATCTCAGAAACGGCTTAACCTAGAAGGATGCGGTTTCCACTGATATGTTGGTATTTTCTTGGATTAACATTTAGTGTTTGTTTCATTTGAATCGGTTCACAAATAAGAAAGATACGTCTATTTTAAGAATTAATCGAACAGGTTTTTTGTTTGAACGTGCTAATCTCAGGAACTACTGCTCCGATTTGAATAATTCTTTCAGTGTTAGATAGCACATTTATCGAGGAAGGCTATAGGCTTATATATCATCACGCTAACACCAATAGGAGCGGAGCGGAGCGGAAGAATGTTTCCAAATCGGGGGTTTTGGAAATAAAACGTCTATATCTCGGGAACTACTGCTCCGATTTGGAAAATTCTTTCAGTGTTAGATAGCCCAGTTAGATAGGGCGGGTTGGGAGCGGTTGGGGGGGCGGGTTGAGAGCGGGTTGGGGGCGGCTTGAGAGCGGGTTGGGGGCGGGTTGAGAGCGGGTGGGTGGGCGAGTAGGGAGCGGGTTTGGGGCGGGTTGGTAGCGGGTTGGGGGCGGGTTGGAGGCGGGTTGGGGGCGGGTTAGGAGCGGGTTGGGGGCGGGTTGAGAGTGAGTTGGGGGCGGGTTGGGAGTGGGTTAGGGGCGGGTTAGGAGCGGGTTGGGGGTGGGTTGGGAGCGGGTTGGGGGCGGGTTGAGAGCGGGTTGGGGGCGTGTGGGGGGTGAGTTGAGAGCGGGTTGGGAGCGGGTTGGGGGCGGGTTGAGAGCGGGTTGGGGCGGATTGGGAGCGGGTTGGTTTATTATAAAGTTTCACTTCTTCCGGAAGGATCTAAGGAGAGCCATAATTGATGAAAAAGCAAATTGGATAAAAAAATAAGCTGCCCAAATTACTAATTCCACGCGGACGGAGTCGCGGGCAAAAGCTAGTTTGTTAATAAAGATAAATTTTCGTTAAATATTTAATTTTAATTACAAAGCAGTTTTTTTTTCTAATTTCATCTTAATCAAACATAAACATAAAATACATAAAATTAATAAATAAAAGCTTGTAAAAATTAAAGACCAGCCCCCTATACCATAAACGTTACGTCAAGTGCTATCTATCAATTCCACATTTTGTCACTTTTTTGTGTAAGAATGTAAATAAATATGTCGATTTGTTGTACTTATAGGTTTTGTGGTACAGGGGCCTGACTGCCTGACTCATCAATGCTTAGCCCAACTGACGAACGAATACTGCACTTTATTTCCTTCCTTTGAATATTAGTGGATGAGCACAGGCTGGTGATAATGATGATGACGTGTTTCTTCCATTTAATTTTATTCTTATATAGCTTTTGCCCGCGACTCCATCCGCGTGGAATTAGTAATTTGGGCAGCTCATTTTTTTTATCAAATTTGCTTTTTCATGTATTATGGCTCTCCTTAGTTTCTCGATATAAATAAACCCCCTCCCAACCCCACCCACCAAACCCCCCGCACACCCGCGTTCACATTCACCACCGTACTCCCAAGTCAAGCGTGTCTATAGAAGTTTTACTTCAAAAACCCCTGATTTTGAAACATTGTTCCGCTCCGCTCAGCTCCTATTGGTGTTAGCGTGACGATATATAGCCTATAGCCTTCCTCGATAAATGGGCTATCTAACACTGAAAGAATTTTTCAAATCGGAGCATTAGTCCCTGAGATTAGCGCGTTCAAACAACTAACAAACAAACTCTTCAGCTTATTAATTCTTCTAAAAACTGGTTGATAAATTTTTAAAATAGACGTATCTTTCTTATTTGTGAACCGATTGAAATGAAACAAACACTAAATGTTAATCCAAGAAAATACCAACATATCAGTGAAAACCGAATCCTTCTAGGTTAAGCCGTTTCTGAGATTAGCGCGCACAAACGCACAGACAAACAGACAAACAGATAAACAGACAAACAGACAATAATTCTAAAAATCATTATTTCGGGTTCTATTGCGCTAATAAATAGCCCTAGTGACAGTTTTTCTCAAATATCTTCAATATACAGACACCGACTTGTTACAGATTTATTATATGTATAGATTTTCGTAAGCACTGTGTATTTTTTTATTTTCTTTAACTTCATTGTACTACTTGGTACATTAACAGAAACTATGTGGTAAATCGTAGTTTGTTGGAACTGAAACAACGTATTTTTCCTTTTCCATAGGTAAGTACATAATAATTAAAAACTCAACTAATGGTCAATGTATAAGGTACTT
This sequence comes from Archips crataeganus, assembly GCA_947859365.1. Lineage (NCBI taxonomy): Eukaryota > Metazoa > Arthropoda > Insecta > Lepidoptera > Tortricidae > Archips > Archips crataeganus. Next base: position 4,026,246 of record OX402050.1, on the reverse strand, counting down.
TCTAGTTAACAAAAGTTAGTGATAAGTGTAAAGCACTCTCACACTGCAGGTGTTAAGCACACTCACAATCAGATTCAGTGTCTAATATTTAGTAGCACAGTGAACGGTTGCGGTACTCTGAAGATGAGCTCTGGTTGAGTTCGAAACGCGTCAGTGTAGTTTGGAGGTGGTGATAGTTGGATTTTGTTTGTACAGTGGAGGAACTGCATCAACACGCATTTCTTCCATAAACGTAGCTATCGCAAGTACGTGAATGAGCAAAGTACTTGTTTCAGTTCATTATTCAGACTCTGACTTAGCACTAATTTTTGAGCAAAAATAAACTCTCACCTTTTAGTAAGTTTAATGATCTAAGATAAAGGACATGACTTTGAAGTGACACATCAAAGACAAAGAGATTAATGCTATACAAACTCACGTATTAAACTTCTTCTTGACGAAATTTAAAAAGAAAATAATAGAGCAATAAATTAGGCACCAATAATACTCTGGTTAACAACGTATTTTTCATTTAATTTCATTCATTTCAGCTGAAAGACGTCCACTGCTGAACATTATCTCCCCCAAGGCTCACCAAATAGATCGGTCTCGTGCCATCCGCACCCAATGTGATCCCGCAACCTTAACGGGGTCGTCACTCCATCTCGATGGAGGCCTACCTACACCGCGTCTTTCGGTCCGTGGACGCCGCTCGAGACCCTTTTTAGCCCATCGGCCATCAGTTCTACGAGCGATGTGCCCTGCCCACACTGCTACTTGAGTCTTACACTTATTTTTCAAACTAAATACAAACTGAAATATAGATGCACAGAAAAAACCCAAGAAAAAAGACCAATGCTGGGAATCGAACCCAGGTCCTCAGCGTTCCGTGCTGCGTGCGTGCGTGCTGCGTGTGCGTGTTCCCAGCATTGGTCTTTTTTCTGGGGTTTTTTCTGTGCATCTATATTTCAGTTTGTATTTAGTTTGAAATATATGGTTTCACGGGATGACCGTAAAAGTAATAAAAAAATGAAGTTGAAAAAATAAAAAAATAAATAGAAAAAGATACTTCATACTTAACTTATTTTTCATTAAGCTTAATTAACTAATTGTCCTTTAAATGGTATGAGCTAGGATACTAGTGTCCTAGATAAATTAGTTTAATTTGACTTGAAAAAAACCTCCTTTACAGTTAAAGTGCCTGTGGCAAATTTTCTTTCTAATCCGTTTAGCCGTTTTTGCGTTATGGAGTCATATACATCTATAAATCCAAACTTTTACATTTATAATAGCAGCCTTTACCCGTGGCGTCGCTCACGTAAACCATTTCAATATTAACTATAAATTAAATTTTTAAATAACCCCCAACGCAATTATGTCACACGTATGTTTGAACATAAAGTGGATGCCCATTATGCATCTAAGATCCCTTCCGCACCTAACAAAAGAGCTGATAACTTTGAAACGGCTGAACCGATTTTGATAAAACATATCTAAGAACCATCGCCAAGAAACCTGATTTCTAATAAAAAAAACCGCATCCAAATCGGTCCACCCGTTCAAGAGTTATGATGCACCAGACAGACAGACAGGCGTACATACATACACACACATAGCGGTCAAACTTATAACACCCCTCTTTTTGTGTCCGGGGTTAGAAAATAGCCTAAGTAAGCATTTCACAAAAAAAAGTCCACTTTTTTATATTCTAATAATTGTTTGTTATTCCTTCTCAGAATCACGAGCTCTTTCAGTCTTAATAATGACAAAAACATGTCCCTAAGTTTTTTTTCCTATTTCGTTCCTACTGTATGGCGTAGCGAAAAAGAGAACATAAAAAATGTATAAAAATTTCGGGACATTTTACCTCTTCCTGAGTAGGAATAACATAAAATTGTTGGGAATATAAAAAAAGTGGCATTTTTTTTGACAAATGAAATAAATAAATAAATAAATATCACGGGACAATTCACACCAATTGACCTAGTCCCAAAGTAAGCTAGGCAAGCTTGTGTTATGGGTACTAGGCAACGGATAAACATACTTAAATAGATAGATACATACTTAAATACATATTAAACACCCAAGACCCGAGAACAAACATTCGTATTTTTTATACAAATATCTGCCCCGACACGGGAATCGAACCCTGGACATCAAGCTTCATAGTCAGGTTCTCTAACCACTAGGCCATTTCTGGTCGTCAAAAAAAAATTATGAAATTATTAGCTATTAATTCTGGCATAGTCATATTAAAATTCACCCCCAGTTTCACCATTCACTTATAAAAGTCCAGGCGGCATAATTTTTCGTGGAACACGAATAAACGTACGTCGGCGCGCGCTTAAGGCAACCTACTGAAATTTCGATCGTAGGAGATCTGTAGCCGTTTGTCCTCTCTGTAGGTAAATTATCGCGAGTAAGTATAACATGGCATGCAGGAGGCCTGCCGTAGGTTGCACGAACGCATCCATGCACGCTCGCACGGACGCATGCACGCTCGCACTTACCCATAAACTTTCGCGAATTAAAATATTTCGTTTAGAATTATAATATTAGTAAGATTACTACGATTTAATACATGCGTGTGAGAATTCACCAATTCAATAACCCGCAAGTTGAAAACAATAGTATATCCAGTAACGCCACTTTTGGCTCACATAACACCGCATTAATTTTATTTCATAAGGAATAATTAATATTGATGATAAACAAGTAAGAGCGGAGTAAAGTCCCCGTAGTGCCGCGGTCACGCCCAGCACGCCCAATCAATTACGTCACACAGTGTAACAATGATCCTTTGTTGTTTTCAACTTTAAATTATAAGCATGATAGAGCTGTTAGCTTGAAAATAACCTTGCCATCACCACAGCAAAACTGGATGCTGATAAGCATTAACATGTCAACCCATACAAACATCTTAAGTGAAATGTGCTACTGTATCGTATTGGGTAACTGTTAAGATATATGTAATGTGATAAATAAATAAATAATAATAAATAACAATAATAATAATCATTTTGAGAAAATATCTGTTAAAGATTAACGCCCTTATAGATATAAGTTAGCAACATAAAGTTTACATGTACATAATATATTTTACGTGGGCCTTATGAGGTTAGAAAGAATGTGTAGACACTCACTAGACTGCAAAAAAATCATAAATTAACTATGAATTACAAATCCACAATACATAGACAACATTGAATGAAACATTGCCTATCTACACACCGCTATAGAAAAGTCTGGAATAGTTGCTCTAACAGCTATTCAAAACACAATAATATCAGATCAGGCTCTTTTTTTATGTTGTTTGGATGTATTACGTACGCATTATGTTTTGTTGAATCTCTATTATAGCATTGTGTTAACTATGCAAAGATTATATAAAACCGGATAGAGAACTAGATTTATCTACAACCTATTTTGTTACATGAAATAATAAGTCTTTTCAGTAAACACAGACATTGTATTAATGACCGCTGATGACCTAAAGCGGGCCTCTGTTTTAAGTCAGAAAATAGTGTGATCATGTGTATTAAATTGCTGTCAATTGAAATTGTGAACAATGTAAATAAACTATTTAATGAAATATCCATATTCTAGGTCTTGTTTATTGTTTTAATGGTTTAGGATAGTGCTGTGGTAAGTATTGATAAAATAACATACGGATTTAGCAGTATTTGATGAGGGAAAATGGAAATTTAAAGACATTTTAATTACAAGGTTTGTTTACATTGTTTGCAATTTCAATTGACTGACAGTTTACTTTGGCATGCTCAACAGTCACGGCTATGAAATTAAAGGAAAAGGTGAGAATAGCCCTTATAATGAACATTTTCTCGAAAATATTGTACATTTAATTTCGTTACGCTTTTTAAATGCAAATTTCTATGCAAGTCCGAGGCCAAAATTTAATGTAATACAAAGTTTTTAAGAAATGCTCGCACCTGATTGATTATTATTGATCATGATTATTCCGTCAATTAGGTTATCAAAAAATATATTTGTCTATAAACAGTTTAGGTATACTAATTAAATAATAAAAAATCAACAAATGGCCGCATCGGATATCCAGCCAATTTTTGAGAATGCCGTTGATACCGTCTTCTTTTTTCGAGCGGCGGCGCTGGCAAAAGACTAACGCCAATCAGCCACCGCCAGACAAAGAGGCTAAAAATTAAAAAAAATCGTTCCTCATTCAAAATACTTGCACACAACTTTTATATGGGTTAGTAACGCCCTTCCAACCCCTGGTAAATATTCCAGGTAAATATTAAAAGAAAAATCCAGACGACTAAATGACCAACTCATAAAAGCTCAGCCCAAACCAAAAGTAAACTGTTATTTTACCCCGAGGTTCCGTTGTTGATGTAGAGAAAAAATAAATGAATTTTGCAAAATTTTTACGAGATAAGTAGTAGTTTTGTCACCCAAGCTAGTATACGAATTTATAACTCGTGATGAAAGTCGTCTTGGTCCTTGATCAGAAACTTTTACAATTTTTTTTGCGTGATTTTTGTTAAGGAATCCGTACATATTTTGTTTCTTCTTGTATCTGATACTACATAGGCTTGATATTCACTTCTCAGAATCCTACACTTGATTATAATAATAATTTTCAATTAGTTCCAGTAGCAGACAGGGATTTATTACATTTAGTAATACAAACTAGCGTGTAATTGAGATGTTACGCTAATCACCATAATTAATTTTCTGGTAATCCCTAAGGGTAACAATTAATTATTAACGTTTATTTATTTATCATAGGCAATTTGATATTGATGGATATTGGTCATAGAATTAATAATAAGAGAAATACCAATATCAGGTGAGCTAAAATCACGAGGCGCCTATATGGCTAAAAAGCCTTAGCTCAGTCTGAAAAGACTTTTTCCTTTATTGCAGACGTTATAAGAGTATTTCAAACTAAATACAAACTGAAATGTAGATGCACAGAAAAAAACCCCAGAAAAAAGACCAATGCTGGGAATCGAACCCAGGTCCTCAGCGTTCCGTGCTGCGTGCTTACCCCTACACCATCACTGGTCTAGAAGTTAGCGACGAATCTTTCCCATACATCGTACACTTCAGTCTGTTATAATCACATTTAGGCAGTGATAAGTGATAAATGAAGTTGAAGAAAATAAAAAAATAAATAGAAAAAGATACTTCATACTTAACTCGTTATAAGAGTGTCAGTTTGAACCAATTTTCATAATTCTGTGTCAATGCAAAATGTTGAAAATACACCTTCAAAAGGTTGTACCTTTTATTTGCGTGAATGAGGAAGCCTACATAATATTTCACAGATCTAAGAAATTACAAACTTAAGAGTTTGATATTAATTTATATTTCTTGCCTATCGTATTCTTAAGAAAAAAAATCTTGGCAGTACAGAGGCACAGCCGTTAGCCGAAATCATAACAAATCACCTTTTATTTCCGCGAAACGAGTCCACTAATTGTTATTTCCATAAATAAATTATAAGGATCTGTACATTATTTCTTTGAAGACATAACCCGATGAAATGGGTTCTCCCCCCCACTTATCAAACGGTCAAAGTCTTCCTAATGGCTCTGAGGGAATAAAGTTATACTCATTTGCATACATTACCTTTTCTCTCCTAAGAAACTTGGAATACAAGATGTATTCCACTTGATACCACTTATTGGTACAAAAAGACTGCAAAAATATTAAAACGCCAAGAAGCTAGTTTTTTATGATTTAGCTTTTATTCGCGGCAATGCTCCGTTAACACATGCAGACACAATTCCGAGATTCATTCTAGTTTTCGAGATTCATTTAGATGTTGAAGTTGAGATTTTTGGATTTTACAAATATAATTTTTGATCCTGTGGAAATATCAGAATATAAAATTTTATGTTATTTCTGAGTTTCAATCGTCTTCATACCAAATTGTTTATCAAATTCATAATAACAATATCAAAGCTACAGTCATGTTTTTCAGCAATCAAAGTGACGATTTGATTAAAAAACTCTGTAACTGTGGATTTTAAATTCAAAGAAATAAATTGAAGACTTCTTTTGAGAATCGGAAGTGAGTCTTGTCATCGTCAAATAGACGCGATTTAATTTAGAACTTACTGAAGTTAAGTGAAACTTAAACATCCTAAAAATAATCACAAGCGCAACTTTGCCTATTAGAATCCGTAATTGAGTAGCAGTAATAACAGTTTTGTCGTGTTTTTCTGTCAGTTTACATACTTGTCTTAACAAGTAGCTTCCACCTGTAACATCATCTGCGCTCCATAAGAACGTTGCTTTAATGTACCTACATACAATCACACCTCTTTCTATGCAAAGAGGTAGGCAGAGACTAGTCGTTTCCATCTGCTACTTTCTTGACTACGTTTTTCGCTTGATAATTAAATGTCTTTCGACTTATCGGTTGACATATAATCGAGCGGATTACACAAACGGCGGTTGAATCCACAGAGCGCAGTTATTAGTGGAATATTTACTAAATATTTTTCACGTCTAGGTATGACTTCAGTTAATAACACACCCAAAACCAAATTAAATTTCTTTGAAATACTAATACAGTAGACTGGAAGGTTGTCAGAAAGATATCTTACGAGGGTTCCGTTTGTCAATTACCAATTGCCAATGTGGTCACCACCGCCGTAAGCACTGTATAAGCGTTTTGTGGTGTAATCAGATATCCGAACATAAAGATCTTTTATCCAGCGATACGATGGCCGTGTGGGTATTAGCGTAGGCTGTGAACGTGGAGGATTTAACCAGTAGAAAGTAAATATAATAATTTCATTGATTTCATTTGATTTTGTTTTGGGAATTAGTAAAGGAGCATTTAAAACCAAATTAAAAATGTGTTGATAGATGTTTTGAAATTATACAGGTAATTAAGTTATGTGACTTATTAATAACTATGGTTAAATATAATGGGGTAGTGCGAGTATTTAAAAACATACCTTATATTAAAAATGGGTAGTTCTACTAGCGTTTCAACCGCTATCAGTCTCCTGTCGCATAAACATATAAGAAATAAGCTACAGTTAGCGTGAAATTTCAACATATTTATTTATTTACTTATTCAATTAATAGTGTAACTTTACAGTGTACCACCAAGTCACTTATATACTAGAAAGTCATATTCTTAAAAATAAACAAACAATGTCAGTACAATAGAAATAACTTATGATAACGAAATTAATACAATACAATACAAATATATTCTTTATTGATCACCAAAAACAGTACAGTGACATTACAAAAATAAATAATAGTAATGTCATTATACCACGACGAGCTGTATCGTTATATAAAAACCTTCCGCTAGGTCCATCTCATTTCTTTAATATATGCTACAGAAGACTGATAGCGGTTACAACGCACTAACGTTAGCGTTAGCGTAGAACTATTCAAATAAGGATTGCAGTATTTGTCAACAAACTGTTTTGAAGTTTGGCGAATTATTTTTGGTAAATTAATGCAAATAAATATAAAAATTGCCTTATCACTGCAGTGATTACTGCATTCTGACTGACTGTTCCGATTCGAGACGAATATTGATAGTAAATAGTCATTGCATGGCATAGTGCATACAAAGTAAAACACGCTAGTTTTTCCAATCCCAACAAAATGTAAATAAAAGCGTTGGCGATAAACGAATTCTTAGTAGATAGAGTTACGGACAACAGCTAGTAAATTCATAAACGAAAAAGGAACGCAAAAAATAGCATTAGTACGGTATAAGTGAGCATTCACTAATGTACAGAATTGAACAGCGCTGCCGTGTCACGCACAACTCGTTTATCTTGAGTTAGACGAGTTACGCCTAACCACCGTGAAATGGTCTTATTTTGGATGCTTTATATGGCTCACAAACAATCACGTAAAAATTATCGTTAGTTTTTGAGATATTTGATATGGCAAATTCGTTCAACTACATTTTTTAGTAACTCTGTCATGCACATCTCATCTATTTTAAGTTACAATAGTTGCGCGTGGCCACTCGCAGTTTCGCGACGCTGCCAACTTATCGTTTAACGTAGAGTTAGAAGAGATACGCGTGACCACTAGGTACTGAACTGAATGTACTTAAATGAAAATATTTGCGATTTAGATACTACTGTTACAGATAATTAGTTTATTTTTAAATTATAGATTGATTTTATTCCAATACCTACATGTTTTATGTTGTCCATAATTTCATTGTTTTTTGGATTTCGTAGGTACCTGCGTGTTTAGTTTGACAAAACAAAGTAAGATTTTTTTACCATTTTAAATGGTTCTGATCTCATTAATTTTACTTTAGTAGGACTTATTTTTCTTAATTCAGTCAATTTAATTTTTTAAATGATAGATTGATTTTATCCCAATACATGTTTTATGTTGTCCATAATTTCATTGCTTTTGGATTCCGTACCTGCGTGTTTAGTTTGACATAACAAAGTAAGTTTTTTTTACCATTTTAAATGATTCTGATCTTATTAATTTTAAATTTTTACTTATATTTTTTATAATTTAAGCCAATTTAATTCGTTTTAAAGATATGAATACCTATTATTTTAAAAATAAGAAAATATACTACTTGCTATTGTTATTATTTATCCTTATATTCCTCATGACGTAATTATTATATATACGATGCGCCTATTTGTGACAGAAATAATAATATATTGAGGATATTAATATAATAATTACGTCATGAGAAATATAAGGATAAATAATAACAATAGCAAGTAGTATATTTTTTATTTTTAAAATAATATTCATATCTTTCAAACGAATTTGAATTGGTTTAAATTTAAAAAAATATAAGTACTAAATCAAAATTAATGAGATCAGAATCATTTAAAATGGTAAAACAAAGTATTTTTTTTACCATTTTAAATGATTCTGATCTCATTAATTTTAATTTAGTACTTATATTTTTTAAATTTAAGCCAAATTAATTCATTTTAAAGATATGTATATTATTTTAAAAATCAAAAATATATACTACTTGCTATTTAATTGTTATTATTTATCCTTATATTCCTCATGACGTACCTAATTATTATATTAATATCCTCAATATATTACTATTATTTCTGTCACAAATAGGCGCATCGCAAGTTACGCATATCGCTTATAACTATTAGTAAACGTAGATAGTCATTCAGTACCACTACCATGAGTTTACACTAGTTCACAATGACCGTACTCGCTAGCGACGGCGTAAATGATTTGTATAGAGAATTGTACTTCCGTAAGTGACCGCTAGAGGCGCTGTACAATTCTCCATACAAATAATTTACGCCGTCGCTAGCGAGTACGGTCACGTAAACTAGTGTAAACTCATGGTAGAGGTACAGAACTCGTTTACATTTAGTAACGCGTAACTCTTTTAACTCAAGTTAACACATGACGCGTAACCACCTTTGTATGGAGCAGTGGTTATGGTAAACTCGTTTAACTGAATTTAAAAGGTAAATAAAACAATAATTTAAAAAAAATTAAAGACCTCTTGTTCTAAACCCTATTTAGAAGTTATTTAGCTAGAAATAATGTGCGAATGAATTAAAATAACAATTTTACCATCTTTTGTTTGTAAAAAGTTGTTTGGGCGTTTTTCTCAAAACTCACTTTTTAAAGATAGATGAGTTGTGCGTGACAAGGCAGAGCTGCGCGTATTACCACTCTATTGGTAAACTTCCCTATGGTTTTGGATCAAAGGTCCATGTTTTCCATTTAATACATGTCTTTTACTAATACCGTAAAGGATTTTTCCTGAGAGCTCTGTTATTTACTTAGAAACGGTATGTAGGTATTTTCTATAATGGACTAGCGAGGAACTGTTGGTATCTTAATCTTAAGTTCAGTCGAGGGCATAAATATTTAAACAGCCATAGCGTGAAATATATATGTAAATACCAACCTTAAGATTAGTGGTACAGACGTGTACAGATGTCTTGACGTCTTGGTAACGTACATAATATTTATGACCTAGGTGAGAAACCGTGTAATTTCAGACATGAGACCTATTCAGATCGATTTTTCGCACATTTTAATTTTATTCGTTTATTGCAAGTAAAAGCTTGCAAAAACTTAGATAGATAGATAGATAGATAAAGACGTTTATTTGGTACTGCAAGCACACACAATCAAAATTAACAAAAATACAGATATCAGTATAAACTTAAAAGTAAAACATTTAATATTGTCTGTATGCGCTGCAGTAGTGCAAAAGGGCCGTGGCTCAGTGGTCAACATTGCTCATAGGAGCAAAACACTGATATTCTGCCACAGCCCAGAGGATCGAGAATAAAATATTACTTACTAATTAAAATAAATACAACAAAAGATTAAACAACAAAACAAAACAATAATTATTTATTTAGGCACAAGTAACAAAAACACAAAACAAGCCATTCCACCCGAGTCGTCTCTATAGCTACCCGAGCTATGTGAAGACATTTATTTGTTTAGTTATTTATTTATTTATTATTCAATATAAAATTATAGCATCACCAATGCGCTGTAAAATTCAAAAATAAATATATTTAGATGAATAATATAAAAATACAAGAAACTATTTAGAGATTTTTGAAGTACTACATTGATGTGTACGTGTGAATTAAATACACTATCTATGGAATAGTGGAGTATAACTACATGCAGCTTACATTTAGGTTTATGGGTATGTGAATGTGTGTATGTGACTACACATAGCGATGTGGTGCGCTTGCCTGAGAGAATGTGAGCGAATACACAACTATTTAGTCGTACAGTCACGAGCTTTAATTTGGGACCCACTTAAGGTTGACAGTCCTGTCATATTATATATGAATTCAAAGGATATTTTTTCTAAATGGGTCCCAAATTAAAGCACGCGACCTTACTATGTAGAAAATAGTTTCTACGTTGACCATAATAAGTTGTAAACTACCTTAGAGATATTTATCTTAACATCCAAAAATCTTAACAATTAAGTTGTTAAATTTATAAATATACTTACTTACTTTAAAGGCCGGCAACGGATTGTTGACTCTCTTTGGCTTGCTGATATTTATGGGCGGTGGTGATCATTTTCCATCAGATGACCCGCTTGCTCGTTTGCCTCCCTCTCAAAATAAAATATAATAAAAAATAAAAAATATTAGTAGGATGTACAACCAAAAGCGTAAAGGAACAAACCAACACAAACATTGTACGCAACGTGAAATAAATTCGACGAAGTTTGAGATGTTCTAACACTCTATGGTGATTATATAATACTCGTATAAAGTTTAAGATAACCGTGCCTTCTGGAATGTTCTGCCTGAAGTTAAATAGACTGCCGTTGATTTCGTGCAAATAAAATTACCATGATCTGTATAAAACTTGTATCTTAAAAGCTTTTTATTAACTTGCAATGTACGTAATTATGTATGTACGGGTCAAATCTTGAAGTTGAATTAGACCCGCTTCCAGTGGTCGGATTTACTTGACATTTGGTATACTTATGTAGGTTGGATGACAGTGCAAGTACAGTTAACAAAAAGTAAAGCCAGTGAAAAAAAAAGCTTGCGTTGTAAATTTAATTTTTAACAAAAACTTATTTTAAGTAATCCTCATATCTGTTAAAATACGCTGTGCGGCGCCAGGGGTTGATTTTATTTATCTCATTCGAAAATATCAATTGGATGTGGTAAGTTGTCCTTAATATGAAATACGATAAGAACATTATAAGTAAAACATAGCTCTAGTTGATGTCGTCAACTAGCTGAAAATAACATTGACCCATTAAATTACATTATGTGGCATTCAAATGAAATTAATTATGTATATACAGGGTGTTACAAAATAACCCCTAAAGCCTGAAACCCCATGAACAGTAAATAAAACTGTAATTTTGCGCGCTGTTCTTTTTTTCTAGCTATAATGGTTATGGAAAAAACCGATATCGAAATTAAATAGTGATGTGCGTAATCTCAGTCGATATTTTAATTTACTATTAAAAACACTTATTTTTCCGACATTGAAAACATACCTATGAAATAAATATAATATATACCAATTTAATTCTTTACCGGAGTACTTACTTCCATACCCTTCAGTTATTACGGGTAATTTTGTAACATCCTGTATGTATGAAAACCAACTATTGAACAACAATAAATAAAAAAAATCACTATTGACAACTGTTAAGATGCATGATTGGGTAGAACTCAAAAAGTTTGACACCTTTAAATGGTAGTTGAAATTTATATAAAAGTTTTAAGTTGTCACACGAAAACCATACAATTTTACAGGTGATTTTCGTGCCTTAATGGCTCTTCTTCCAGTCAGTTATTTCGTATGGGTAACTACGATTTAACGATGTGAGGTGTAAATTATTATTTTAACTTAAACTTAACCTTAACGAGCGAACCTATATGAAGGGTACACACACAGTACTCAGAAACAGCATTCTCTATGCTACCAGATGTTAGACTAAAATCTGACCTGTTAGCATAGTGAACGGTACTCTGACGATGAGCTCTGGTTGAGTTCAAAACACGTCAGTGTAGTTTGGTGGTGGTGATAGTTGGGTTTGTGTAATTTGTGTGTGTTCGTACAGTGTGGAGGTGGAGGAACTGCATGAACACACATCATAAGGTCGCGGGTGAGCAAAGTAATTGTTTCAGTTCATTGATATGGACTGGAGCTCCGCAAAATAACGCTTGATTCAATAAATTACGAAAGAATAGTATTTTCCTAATTACTACATGAAACACATTATACATTACAAATATGCGTGGGTCCCTTAAGAAAGTTGGCAAGGATGTAAGTCGTTTTCAGGCTCATGAACCAAGCACCGCACTGACAAGGCCGCGATTCCAAATAACATTAGTGTTGAGGAGTAAACAAACTTTCCTGAGTAAAAGTTTCCAACCAAGGGTTGCGTTAGGGTTGGCGAGGGTAAAGCATTAATATTGAATATTTTACGGTAATTCTCAAGACAGTTAATGGCCCCTTTCATATTGCTTAAATTGGGTACGTATCAAATTACAATTATAAAATTCAAAAATAATAATGGACAAAATAGATAAAGGATTTTGCCACACTGGATACGTTCTGCGGTCGCGGTCAGGGGCTAAATTCAGGAACGGCCCAACACGGTTTGCGAGCGGTAATTCAATCGTTTGCGAGAGGATAGGGATGAACTGCTATTCAGGAACGCCATAAATCACTGGTTTGCGAGAGGTTTGGGCTGAGCTTGGAATGAGCCTTATTTTCCTAGAAAGAAAAAATAAGGCTCATCCCAATCTTGTATTTCTGAAATAAAAAAGTTATTCATAAAAATGCTTAGCAATAAGGTTGCATGTTTTTAATATAGACGATGGGTTAAATATTAGAACACAAACAGTTTCAATGAGAAACTGTCACGAGTCCTCTCTTTCTAACGACGCCTTGAGTTTGTAAATTGGTCTCAGGCGCAAGCCCCACAGAAGGGAGAACGTGGAACGGGGGCGTGTCGCAGTCGCAGCGCCCCTTGAGTCAGTTCTCATACTAAATGTATAGAAGCGTCGCGATCCAAATCAGATAGAAGGGAAGTCCTCTCTCAATGCTCCTCGACACTCCTCAAACAACCTACATGCCGAATTTCAGCTTTCTACAACCAGTAAAACGAAAAATCCCGTTTTTTCCCGTTCCCGTTGGAATTTGGGAAAGTCCTCTCTCAATGCTCCTCTACACTCTCCAAGCAGTGGTGGTGGTTTAGTAGTGGTAGAGCCATGTTGTAGCTAGCCGCTGCATCACGAATGGGCCGGCTCGTCCGGGGCAGTACCACCCTCTCACAAAACACCGGCGTGAAGCAGCAGTAATCCTGCTTGCGTTTCGTACGGTCAGTGAGAGTGCCGGGGGCCCAATACCTCACCCCTTCCCTCTTCCCCTCCCTCACCCCTTCCCCTGTTCCCTTTCCTTTAGGGCCGACAACGCACTGGCATCGCGTAAAGCGCTGCGGGTGTCTATGGACAGTGGTGATCATTTAACATCAGGTGACCCACTAGTTCGTTTGTCTGGCCTTTCTAACATAAAAAAAAAACGGGGTGGACTGCGACGTGCCCCTGTCCCACGTCTCTTCTGTGTGGCTTGCGCTTTAATTCGTTATGATATATCTTACAAACAACTTTATTCCGATCCGCATTCGCCATTCCTAGCCCCAAATAGCGTATCTACTGTCACAAATTAAGTTGTGTTAAATACTTTAGATGCACGTAATTTAATTGAAGATATGTTTGAAAAAGATATACCATGTTGACTTTTGTGCCAGATCCTTCTCACCGGAGTTTTTCTGAACCGGTGGTATGTATAGTCGACCAAGTAAGTGCTTTACCATTTTTTATGACAGTTCGTACTTCAGAATAAAAACAATAAGGCTGACTGTCACATTGACTTGTTAATAGTGAAAATAGCCTTTGATGTTTTAAACCGTACAACTGACATTGAACCTTAGGGTAGGGTGGTGGGTCTTGGTCGACTATACTTCGACTTTCATAAGTGCTTGTTAGAGCCTAAATTGAATGAAGTTATTTTGATTTTGACTTTGACTTTGACAACTTGTTTTGTTCGACAACCCTAAACGTAGTAATGGAATTTAATTTTTGCGTTTCATCCGTTGATTGATGTGACGTTACTTTGTGATCCCCGGCGATTCCTTTCGCTCGTGAGTTTGAGTTCAGCATTAATTCAGCTTCCTTTGTTAAGAGAATTTCTCTTTTTAAATCAATCTATTGGGATTTATGAATAACTTTTTAACAACGTCAAAGTTTGTGATGAGATTTTTTAAGTAGGAAAAAGAGACGGACGTATAAAGGAGAAGGCTCTTTGTGAATTTTCTTGTGTCATTGAACTAATGAGTGCTTTGCCATTATTTTATGACGGTTTCTACATCACATGAAAATAAAAAGGCTTAATCTAATCATCTTTTAAGCTTTTACGATTTTCACTCATAATTATTACCACACTCTGGATATCTTGCTAAACACATAACAACATAACATATTCGGCCACATTGCAGTGACCGTAGTCACGAGTTTATGTGGTAATAATTAAAAAGGCTTATTTGTTAAACCGACAGGTCAGTGAAAAAGTGTTTCATATTTAAATCCATACATACCGTACGTTGATCTCAGGGTGCTAAAAGAATTCGTTAGGCACGTATGTATTTCTGTGCTTCTATTTCATCTTATAAATACTATATTGAATAGGTCCCTTTCACAGAAACATTACCTACGCAGCTCAAAGCGAGTTACAATCGGAATTTAGTAGTATTGGAAAACATTGATATAGTTTTCATACTACTTGAAATTGGTAAGCGGTATTTACCGAGAATCTGTGGGCATTCGATAGAATTGGGAACAATCGGGATGTGTGGTATTGTGTTGGATTTTTTCTTTGACGATTGTGTGATTGTGTTTCATTCTTTGAAAGGCGATGTTTTGGATTGCCATACCTCAAAGGGAAGAATATCGTCGAAGAGAAATAATAGAATCATAATATTTAAGAGTTTTTTTAATTGACCAGGTCATTAACAGCATCAGTCAACTGGTGATAAATATTGATGCAGTAGGTAACTGTGGTAGGTTTCCTAGAGACCAAGGTGGTTCGAAATGCCTATTTATCATCCATTATCATCATTTCAAAGGAAATACGTCCACTGGTGAACTAAGGCCTCCCCCAGGGAACCCCGGAACCTTAACCAGGTGGTCGCACCATCTTGTTGGAAGCCTACTCACACACTACGTCTTCCAATCCGAGGACGCCACTAGAGAACCTTTTGGCCATCAGTTCTACAAGCGATGTACCCTGCCCACTGTCACTTGAGTCTGGTGATTCTTCGAGCTCATTAGTAATTATTAGTAGTACAAGTAGTAGTTCAAAAAGCCTTGGTGGCCTATTGGTTTGACCTATGATGGTCTCTCAAGCAGAGGGTCGTGGGTTCGAACCAGGGCTCGCCGCACCTCTTGAGTTTTTCGGAATTTTAGTGCGACATTACATTTGAAATTTACCATGAGTTTTACGGTGAAGGAAAACATCGTGAGGAAACCTACACACACACTACTGGGAAGAAATTCAATGGTGTGTATGAAGTTCCCAATCCGCACTGGGTCTGCGTGGGAACTACGGCCCAAGCCCTCTCGTTCTGAGAGGAGGCCTGAGCCCTGCAGTGGGAAGTATTATAGGCTGGAATGATGATGATAATGATGATGATGAACACATCTTCTGTACGTGACTAGAAAACAATATATTATAAGCTCCTTGCACCAAGAGCCGTCTTACACTAATTGCCCACTCGGGCAAAAACCCACACCTCATAAATGAGACTAAAGTTGCAAGTTACTGGTTCAGAAGCAGCCTATCCACTCTGTCCTCGAATAGCGATAGTTGTATCTATCCGGAAAACTGGCGACGGATTCCATTCCTTAGCAATCCGCTTATAAAAGATGAAGCAAATCGTTTCACAAGCCTGAATTTCTTGAGAAAATCATAAAAAATATACTGAGGTTAACCACTCGTCCGGATTGGTCCGCATTTTATTGCTATTGAAAAAAAATTGTCAGTACTCTAGGTGTTTGGTTTACGAGTGAAAATTAAACTTAGTAACAACACCGTAGAAATCCCGAAAAAGTGGAGATAATTATGTAGGCATAGTTGCTTGCAACATTATATATATATATATTACATATATTACAGACACTAATTTATCGGTATAATTATGTGTATCGAAAGTCGATAAATGAGAAGTCCCTATGACGGCCTCAAAAGTGCCACGAGAAATCCGGCCTCTATATCA
Source organism: Archips crataeganus (assembly GCA_947859365.1). Taxonomy (NCBI): domain Eukaryota; kingdom Metazoa; phylum Arthropoda; class Insecta; order Lepidoptera; family Tortricidae; genus Archips; species Archips crataeganus. The sequence goes on along the minus strand of OX402050.1, from coordinate 4,009,478 downwards.
GCCACCAAGTCAAGATATGTAAAATTTTGCACGGGTGTTAATCAAGCAACGATGCAATGTGTCATTTTTGCGAATAAGAAATTCAACTAATATTTTGCGGGATAGTTACGAACTAATTTTTTATTTTGGTGGCTTTGCCATCTCCAGCGCATGGAGGACGGTCGTGCAGTGAAGAAGGCCTACCAGGGTAGGCCAAAAGGGCGGCGTCCCGTTGGTTGCCCTAGATACCGCTGGGCAGATGTGGTGGAGGCAAATCTGCGCGAGCTTGAGGCTGGAGACTGACGAGTGACGGCACAGGACTGGGATCTTTGGCGTGCACTCGTATTCCGGAGGCCAAGACACACTTTGGGTAGTTGCACCAGAGAAGTAAGTATACAATATATCGACGTTTCAACTGCATTGCAGCGGCCGTGGTGAATTGTTACAATGCAGTCGAAACGTCGACGTAATTTTAGCAATAAATGTTTTGTTCGTGATTTAAATATTAGTTAAGACTGAGAATAGCTAAAGTTTAGAACATTATATTATAAACCGTTAATACTTTAGTAAAATTCTGGAATTTCAATACAAGTGCCACCAGAGACGACCAGATGACCTAGTGGTTAGAGAACCTGACTATGAAGCTTGAGGGCCCGGGTTCGATTCCCGTGTCGGGGCAGATATTTGTATGAAAAATACGAATGTTTGTTCTCGGGTCTTGGGTGTTTAATATGTATTTAAGTATGTATCTATCTATATAAGTATGTTTATCCCTTGCCTAGTACCCATAACACAAGCTTTCCTAGCTTACTTTGGGACTAGGTCAATTGGTGTGAATTGTCCCGTGATATTTATTTATTTATTTATACGGGGACATTACCTATGTAACATGTATTTATTACCTATGTAGGCTTGTTATAAATAAACACAATCACATATCAAATAACAATAATGACCTCGTTAATTTTAGCTTGTTAGTCGTTATATTTTCGTCATCAATAGATCATTATTTCCCTACAATCATTTCAACTTTTGTGATTGCCTAACAAATATGTTCCGATATTGTTTTGTCGTGCTTCCTTGTTTTGAAATATGAGAAGTTGTACAAGTTATTAGCATTACAATTTTATTTTGTAAGTCCAACTTTCTTTAGCTTTTTTATTTTATTATAAAGAACCAATTTGAGATTCGTCAGAAATGACAAAAAGTATCAACAATTTTAGCCCAAAGCTAAACTAAATAAAACCTTAACTAAGTAGAATCTATCTAGACAACAAGTAATTGTAAAGTTATTATATTCCAGTAAACGAATTCGTCAATGTTGAAAATATTAAGGACTATCTCTCTATCCACTGATAATGATAAACGTTGCACTTGACGACATAAATAATATATTATCTTTTTCATCAAGTATACTAAATTATAAAGTGTTAATAAATATTAATATTAATAGGTATTGGCTGTAACAGAAACATTTAATTTTAATAACAGTGAGATCCTTTAGGCACTTCTTTATTTGAAATATATCATGAGTATTGCGGTGAAGGAAAACATCGAGCGTGCACACACTTGAGAAGACTTTAAATGGTACGGGTGAAGTTCCCAATTCGCACTCGACCTATTTGGGTACCACGGCCCAAGCCCTATTATTCTGAGACGAGGCCTGTGTCCTGCAGTGGGACGTACATAGGTTGGGATGATGATGATTCTTTAAGCTTCTTCATAATGAAAAATATTGTTTATTGTTTCACCTAATAGTTCGTTGATAAATAATATCTGTAATTTTATTGATCCCGTTAAAGGTGTTCCTTCGTATACCTTAAAAAATTGTTCATATAGATATGGATTCAATAAAAAAAAAAAATCTGACAATATTTGGACAAACATCTCTGAACTGAATACTCACCAGACCAGAGGTCACGTGGCGGACTCGTTCCAACTTTGAAATTCACAAAAAAAAAGACGATCTCTAAAAGCTAAAGACACTGGCCACTCACGTCACTATTCAAACAACGAACACACTAAACTAAATTTAAGATTATGACAGGGACATTCGTAAAAGTAAGTTTAATGGACCCCTTTTGGCCAATTAAGGGCTAATTGTATTGACCTAAGCCAACCCGGCTGATCTAATTCGGTAGTATGATGCACCGCCTGAATGATTATGATTATCGTTTAAGTGGCCGTAAGCGCTGTCGTCTGGAGTGAGTTAAATAGATGAACGTTGAAATTCTTATGGTCTTCCACAAAAACTTGAACGTGTGAGACTTGCCTTAAATGACTATTTTCTATGAACTGAAATGTGATAAACACTGGTTCTAAGTGTGGTAACACGGCACGGTTAACGTATAGACTACACGTATGTTATAATCATGTTGCCAACAAAGTTGAACGGTAGCTCGGTAGTTGTCTATATCTAATCTGTTTTTTTTTTCAAACAATAAAATGACATTATGGCACCATTATCGATACAATGAAAATGATTCCATCGATTTCGATGTTTATATTCTGGTATTGTTAGGTATCTAAATAATTAGGAAAAAATAGTACCAGTACCATTTTGCACCACCAAACAAAGTATATTTTTGAAATTTTAGTAGGTACAAACAATAAAATATTTATGTTCCATTACATAATTTTAATATTAACTAAAGTGTCCAAAATTTTATACTTCACTTATATTATAAGTTATACTTACCGGCACATACTACAGACAATGAAAACTTAAATGCCTCATACGTACCGTCCTACCAAAAGTGAGACTAAAGTGGAACTAAAAGCTGAACTAAGCGTCAAAATGTGCTCTTGTTACGTTCATTACCGAGACACGTTTGGACAGCTTTGTGCCGTGCAGCGGTGCGAATTCCAATCGAGCACTAGTGACTAAACACCATGCAATGCAGATAGTTAGAGAATTCCTGTGCCACGTAAGAGCAATGTTTGTTCCAGGTCAACTCTACGGCCTGCTCAATAATTAATTATTTACTGCCCAGACAAGAGAATTGCGGGTCAATTATTTATTTAATTGCTGATGCCGATAGCAAATACTTAGGTCTAATCTTAGATAAAAAAAAAAATATATCTGTTTATTTCATAACAATTATACAATAATGACATACCTAGCCAATGTTTATTTTTAAAGATTTCTAATTGCTAGGCTATGAGTTGCCCTTAATAATAAATTCTTAATTATGTTTTTAATGTTCTTAGGATTACTAGTTATTTTATCAATTGTAGTCCTGGGAAAATTATTTAGTATTTGAGGAAGGTAGTTGGACCAGATCCTTTTACCATAAATATTTTGACATTTTGGAACAAAGAAATGATTAATATTATCTAGGCTTCGGAGTCTTTTTGATCTGTCATATCTAACTAATTCTCCCAGCCTATCCTTATATTCTAAAGCCATGGCTAATTTGACTTTATCAAATACATTCAAAATTCTGCAGTGCTGAAACAATTTATCATAATTATTTCTATACTTAAGTTTAATTTTAAGTGGTACAATAGTTTTCAGTATTCTTACTTGTAGATGTGATACTAATTAAATTTTGTCTGAAAATAGGTTGTTAAGGAGCGATTTCATGGGATCGAAGGTTAGCGGCGACTTACGAGACGTAAAAACGGTCGAATTCTGTACGTCTCTATTACTCTTTTCTACATCTAACGAAGTGTATAACAGCTAACTTCCGACGTTGACTGCAACATCAAATAAAATCCATTCTCGTCCTAAAATTTTAATCAAAATCAACCACGTTTTTTTGTGAACGAACGGATTCAGAATGGCTTAAAATAAGTGAGCGAAAATGTAATGTTTATTATCAAAAATTGGTGAATTAGGCTTTCATTTTATTCCCATCAATGATTACCTATTTTAACTTCTATTCAGCGATAGCCGAATATTTAAATCTGATTTGTATTGAAATTTCCCTCAAAATGTGAGATTTGATGCTAAATTCATGGCTATTTGAAAGTTCTGCCAGTCCCGGCCACCTTTAAGCAAACATGAATAGGTTAACTTGTGGATACTATTTGGGCGCATCTTTGATAGGAAGCAAAATTTACTAATTACAGTGAAGCTTTTAGCTAACTTTAGTTAGTTGTAGGATCATGCAGTGGGCTACGTTTTAACCCGGGCACAAAGTTTTCGATGCACTAGCTCTATTTTATAGAACTAAAGTTATCGACATAGCTCAGCAAATAGCACACCTTAAGCGACAGTGCACCTATTGCCCGTAGAATTGATGACCTTTGGGAACATAAAGTTATAGTGACGATAACATTCCAGAAAGCAAAGTAAGCCTCCAGCAAGACGGATAATTTAGTAAACATTGAGGTAAGCTGGTAGCGCAAAACCTACCGTCGTGGATGGTCTATGACTCTATGTCCAGCAAAGGACGTCTTACGTTATTATTATTTTTGGATTATGATGTTGATGATGACAATTTTATTCTGTACCTAACTAACTGTGGTTTTATTTTTTGATTAAATACCTAGGCTAAACGAGCAACTTCAATTGACTCTTTATAGGGTTATCGCATCACTACATCGTAGTCAGAAGAAGAACCTGCATGAAGAAATATTTGATCAGATCATCATAAAAAATATCGTTGGCTGGAAGTGGTCTTACATTACCAAGCATTAAGGTCGATTCATTATCTACAGACAGCGAGCGTGTCAGACACGTGCCGTGGCAGACAGCATAATATTCTTCTATGTATACAGTTTCTATTAACGACATCATATCTGTACGAGGGGCGTTCAATATAAAGTGAGAATGAGATGCAAACTCTTTTAATATTACGAAATTAAATACTGGCCGGTAAAGCTAATCTATCTAGCTGATTGCTATGAAAAAAAAACTAACTGTCTTTTGTTTAAAAAAATATACGGTAATTTCTTTGCAATGCTATTGAGTACGTTAGCGAAAATGGAGAAAATTGAACTGCGCGCCGTTATCAAATACTTGTGTTTGAAAAATTTTTCTACGGACCAAGTCAATTTGGATTTGCGGGGCACTTTAGGGTCTAATGCTCCTCCGTATTCGACAGTCGCACGTTGGTGCGCCGAATTTAGACGTGGAAGAACATCGACAATGGACGAACCCCGCTCCGGACGCCCTACTACAGCAGTAACTGAAGAAATTGTGAAAAAAGTCGAAAACTCAGTTTTGGCGGATCGTCTTGTCACGGTTCGTTTTATTGCTGAAAATGTAAAGATTTCAACGGGGAGCGTGCATAATATTTTACATGAACGCTTGGGTATGAAAAAGGTATCTGCGCGTTGGGTACCAAGAATGCTTACTGACACGCAAAAACAAACTAGACTAGAGATTTGTCAAGAAGCTTTGAACCTGATGCAGCAAGACCGGGAACTTTTTTTGGCGCGATTTATAACAATGGACGAAACATGGCTCCATCATTACGACCCAGAAACGAAACTGCAGTCTATGACATGGAAAAGGCCATCATCTCCAACTCCGAAGAAATTCAAGGTGAGCCCATCTGCCGGTAAGGTCATGGGCTCTGTTTTTTGGGATGGTAAAGGGGTATTAATGATTAAGTATCTCGAGCATGTTGCCACTATTACGGGCACTTTATACGCCAAACAAATAGCAACATTGCGTAATGAGATCCGCGAAAAACGGCGAGGTAAACTCTCGAAAGTTGTGCTGTTCCACCAGGACAATGCTCCGGCACACAAGTCCGCCGTTGCAATGGCTACAATTCGTGATGCTGGGTTCGATATCCTTAAGCATCCTCCGTATTCACCAGATCTCGCTCCCAGTGATTTCTACCTATTTCCGAGATTGAAACAATACCTGAGAGGCCAGAAATTTGAAGACGACGACGCGGTAGTCGCTGCAGTACAAAATTTTTTAAGTACTCAAGATGAGACCTTTTTTAAAAATGGAATTTTAAGTTTAGAAAAAAGATATACTAAGTGTATTATGCCAAAAGGTGACTATATCGAAAAATAAAATGACATTTAGTAAAAGTTGTTTATAACATACTCATTCTCACTTTTTATTGAACGCCCCTAGTATCTGAACACGACCGCGCAGACATGGGCCACGGCCAGTATGGGCAAAGAATATTTTGTCGGTGTCTGACAGGCTCGGTGTCTGTAGATATGAATCGACTTTTAAGGTGGGCCTAGTGGTTTGACCTATGGCCCCTCAAGCAAAGGGTCATAGGTTCCAGCCCGGGCTAGGACCTCCATCTTTTTCGTAATTTTTGTATAAAATTACATTTGAGATTTACCATGAGCTTTACGTTGAAGGAAAACATCCTGAGAGTAGCCCTGTGCCCTGCAGTGGGACGTTTGTAGGCTTAGATGATGATGATGATGATGATCTTTTAAATTAATTAATCTTTTAAATTTGTATCTTTAAAATGTTAAAAATATATATTATATTATAGTATATGTTGTGCCCTACCAGGATCCATGTGAAACAAAATGTACCTATCCTTGAACATCTATACTGTACCATGGTTGCAATAAATGATTATGATTGTGATGATGATGAATCTTCAAGCTATGTCGATAACTTCAGTTCTTCGTCAAATTTCAGATTTACATCTACGTAAAAATAGATATCAATGTAATTTCGATTTCAAACAAAGACAACATTCACGTTCGTAACAAAGAACCATATTAGAATTTCATTCGACTCCGACAATTCTATTCCACGCAAACTCTAACAGTGGAAAAGGAAGGTAAACAGGAGTATCACTCGAAGCGCCTAACATTGCGGATTACCCGGATAGTTTTCCTTCCGCAAGCTGGGAAGAGTTGAAGAATGCGAAGTTTCTCGGTTTCTCTATGCGAATAATGTTTGCTGTTTGCTCCAGAGTTACGGGTGCTCAGATAAAATTTTGTGGAATACGAATTTAATTGTTGATAACGTTCATTAAGGCTCTCTGTTCACTGGAGTGGAGCGAATTGGAGCGAGGGGTAATACGGAGCTGAGTTACGGACTGTCTCTGTCCATAGAGGCTCAGTTTCATTGGTTGACAACTCGGCTGATAAACAGCGTGCGATGACTTCTCGCAGACTAGTGAAACTCTTAAGTATGTCGATAACTGTTCCCCGAATGCGGGCCCTATAATAAAAATATGTATATAATAATCACTTATTTTCGAGCAACTACATGACTCGTACATAATTATGTTAGCAAGTGGCTTATTTCTTACATGACAGTTTTGAATAATCTATTTAAATGTAGCGCACAAGCATGGTTAACGTCGGCGCAGTCAAGTCTGTTTGCAATCATCGTCACGACAGTGTTGGAGCTGGCCCGCACGCGGCTCACCATGGAGGCTGCGCGCTTGCGCAGCGTGATGGCAAACCCGTCCACGTCAGTCCTATGGCATGCGTTATGTAAATCATCCGCACCCTGCGTGCCGCGCCGGCCCAATCAACCAATGAAAACGGTTCCCCGAATGCGAGCTCTATGGCATGCGTTATGGAAATCTACCGCACTCCGCATGCGGGCCCTATGATGTCGACCAATGAAAACGGTTCCCCGAATGCTCTATATCATGCGTTTTAGAAATCTTTGCACCCCGAAATGCGGGCCCTATCGACTAATGAAACTGAGCCATAGATACGGAGCTAAATAGCGGGACGGAGCCTGAAATTAATAATGGAGCGGAGTTGTGAACTGTATTTTATAAGCTTTTATTTATAACCTCCACCTGTCCCATTGTCTGTGTGTCATCAAAATTCCCACTTCTCGATATCCGATTAAGCTAAAATGGTGCATGCTTATAATATGTAAATCGGTTGACAATGCAATATTATTATAACACGAAGCTAATCTGATGGAGCTTGAAGGTGGCCATAAGAACTCTGTGATAAAACGACACGATCCCGTCGAGTTTGGGCTCGTTTAAACCGTCTTGACGACTACTTTGGTCCTAGATGGTAACCAGGGACAAAATGGATTATTTAACAAAAAATTATTTCCATACCCGAAGCTAGCCCACGCTCGTTCTTACATCCCGCTTCTCCACTCTTTTAACTCGCTCCGCGTCTTCACTCTGCTTTTAGGTTTGGTGTGAATTTTAAACTACTTTTAAAAGACATTATGCGATCCTATTGGTGGATCTTTATCTCGCTTACAGCTCCGCTGCCTCGCTCTGCTCCAATGGACAGACAGCCTAACTAAAAACCGGTGCAGTGCGAGTTGGACTCACGTACTGTAGCCGCACAAATTTATTGTTATTTATGTGACTGGTGCATAACGAGAGGCATTAAAACACGAGTGTTGAGCTAAGAAACGAACCGAAGGTGAGTAGGTAATTATAGAGAATTACGATATGGATGTAGATAAAAAAATATTGTTCCATACTAGCTATAACCCGTGCTTTCACCCGCGTTGGAAATACCTTCATGAGAAATATTTACAATCTTAGAGTTTCACCTCGAAAAAGGTTACGGTAACATTTCTTAAGCACAAAAACGTTCGCTCAGACGAAGTTAACGAGTTACCTTGAAAGCCGAGGTACCTGCCCCAACCTTCTTGGACAGTGCCCTCTATTCTTGTTCGAAGCTAAATATCCTAGGGGCACGTGTTACTGAGATTTTAAGTATCTTACGTCTTAATCCAAATTATTGTCTATCTGTACGCCAAGTTTCATTTAAATTATAAGTTTTATTTATTTATTTTTAAATCTGTTCAGCGGTTATTAAATTTTATAATCGACTAGTAAATATCCAAATATCCAAACATCTTCGCGAGCTTTCTTATTTATTAATAAATACTTAGATCGGATAGCGAATAAGATTACACCAACCCAATTTGTTATTTCTGAACCTTATTTCAAATCTATTCGTTTTATCAAAACCGAAAATTATGTTTTGAATCCTTATTCTAACTCTACTATAAACATTGGAACATTCGCAAATTTCTAAAGTCAAGTTTCAACTTTGAAGTTCTGCATAAATGGATCGAGACAAGGAACGAATCCTTGGTTCTAATGTGAAATAAATGATACAAAGTCAAAACTAGCCAACAACGATGTAAAAAAAATTCTCCACCAACTTCTTTGATACACTCATAGAAGTTTCTAAGTGAGCAAGCAAATCTGGAAAGTCTGTATCAGTCTATGTTAATTTGTTTTTTTTTTTCTGAAACTTCTTATGTTAACATCAGCCCGCGTCATATTTTGATCATCAGAAATTCAAAACTTAATGACTGACAAATCTGGTACGCTACGCCTTAGAGAAGTTAAAAAAAATTATACGACTAATAAAAGGTTTCAAAACCGTATATTAAATCTTCTCAAAAAAGTAGTCAATTATAATGTTTTATATAGAACTTCATTAAGTTTTTCCATATATTTTTTTGTAATGTGGATGGTGTTGTCAGTCAAACAATTTAATCGTACATAGCAAGTACTGGCCACTAGCCCTTTTATAATTATAACAGTTCAAACCTCAATTCAATAAGGCAGAGCGAGAAGAAACATGGACTACTCGCTTTGACACGCGCGTAACTCTTGGAACTTTTGAATCGGGACGTCGTCACTTTTTGTGACTTTTTTTGGCGCGACCACCATAATATTGTATTGTGCTAAAAACAATAAAAAAACTTTTTACTTAATGCTTCTTTGTCAATTTGTCTTTTCTTTCTTGATATTTATAACTGTGGTTTGCTGTGGTACGTATATAAAACTTGTAGTTGTTTAAGGTAAATTAAAACAAAATTTCTTGGTTGATATCGACATAAAGACGTCCAAATTAATTTTGCTAAGCAACTTGCAAGTAGGTTTCAGTAATTTGGCACACTTTGGTGCAATCTATTCATATAAACTAAATACATAGCCAAGTTTGTATGCGCGGTATGGGAACTATTTAGGTCATCGGAATAACGAAGTTAAGATTTAGGATAAGCCAGTTTGGCGATCTGTTTGGCGAGCCTTGGGGGAGGCCTATGTTCAGCAGTGTGTGTATTTGAATGTGTCTTTCGGCTGAAAATGATGATGATGGTGAAAAAATTCACCCCATCATTCAGCCCGTTAAGACATTAAGGTTCTAAAAAAAACAACAAAGGCCTTTAAATAACCCTCCTGCGCCAGTCGGGTAAATAGGCAGCTGACTTGGAGTTAGGTATAGTGAAAATTTTTCCTGTGATATTTATTTGAAACAAGTTTACGCCAAGACTTATATTAGTTAACTAGACAGGGGGTTATTTGTGATTGTAGAACAACAATTAGTCTTGCTGTAGTCAACAATTAATCATGCAGTAAATTGAGGGTCAAACGGAAAGCACGCGACTGGGTTCAATAAACCGTATTCTCATTTGATGAAATACAAACTTATTGCCATTGATGTATTTGCAAATGAAGATTTATTACTATTTTTTTATCGTCACCAGCGTTTTAGCGTAGCCAGTGTCACGGCTGGACGTAGGCCTCTCCCATGGCACGTCACTGAGCACAATGCTCAGCTTAATAACCTCAACTTAATCTCTCTCTCTCAGCTCCTCTCCCTCTATCCCTCTCTCCCACCCTCTCTCTCCCTCACCCTAACCTTCTGTCCCTCTCTCTTAAGTGCAGAATTAGGATGTTTATTTTTTTGTATTGTAATAGTAAATCGAAAATCATTTCGAGACAAAAATGCTTTTTAAATCGTTTTCGGTACTTTTTAACTTCACTACATAGTATAAAACAAAGTCTCTTCCCGCTGTCTGTCTGTCCCTATGTATGCTTGCTTAGATCTTTAAAACTACACGACGGATTTCAATGCGGTTTTATTAAAAAGATAGAGTGATTCAAGAGGAAGGTTTATATGTATAATACACGCATTGCACCTCGGTCGCTAGTTTAACCTTTTGACCTCCACGCATCGTTTTTGTTTGGAACAAAATTGATTCTTATGCGGATGCGGGTAGGTTTAATTTTGTATTACCATACTGTCGTCTATAGCCGACGCTGGCGGTCAAAAGGTTAATATAAGTTGTAGTTTATTCTGTGTGGAATGGAATTATTTAGAATGCAAGTCGCTTCCAACTGTAATGACTTGGTATCAATGAGGGAGGCCTATGTTCAGTAGTGGACATCCTACGGCTGAATAAATAATGATGATGATGATGGTGAATTTACTTTCATTTTGAAGTGAACTAAATGAAAAAATATAATAATATTTTTAATAATTTAACTGATACACAGAGTCATTATCAAAAAACCGTGCAAAATTTTTCATTTTGATTTCAGCGCCATCTAACGGGACTTTTACAATGAGCTAACGTAGTGTTCCACCTTAAGTATGAAGTATCTTTTTTTTTTCCAACTTCATTGTTTCATTACTTTTACGGTCATCCCGTGAAACCATATATTTCAAACTAAATACAAACTGAAATAAAGATGCACAGAAAAAAACCCAGAAAAAAGACCAATGCTGGGAATCGAACCCAGGTCCTCAGCGTTCCGTGCTGCGTGCTTACCACCATCACTGGTCTAGAAGTTAGCGACGAATTTTTCCCATACATCGTACACTTCAGTCTGTTATAATCACATTATGCAGTGATAAAGCGCGCATCTATGTTATGCCCTCTACCGAGAGACTTAACACTCCTTCGGAGCTAACCGCTCACCTGGACCAAGAGATGGCGCTACTGTGCCAACTTTAACTAGTTAAAGAGTCATTATCATTATCATTCATCATTTCAGCCGAAAGACGTCCACTGCTGAACATAGGCCTCCTCCAAGGCTCGCCAAACAGATCGGTCCCGTGCCATCCACAGTCCACGAGTCGGTCGTATCGCGTGGCGTCCACGGACGAGAAGACGCAGTGTAGGTAGGCCTCCAACAAGATAGAGCGACGACTGGTTAAGGTTGCGGGATCGCGTTGGACACAGAGTGAGGTACACACAAAATACGATAGGTAAAACAAAAATAAAAAGTCGGTCAAATAAACCACCCCGGATCGTACCAGGCGCAAAGGTGCCCAACATACTGGCCGCATTGCCCCGCTGAACCGCGATGGTCAAGACCTCTCTCATGAAGACGGCGCCCCACTTTAAATAAAAGTATGGCCTCGGAAAAAATATTGAAATTAGTTTCTTGATTTTTCTATACAAAAAAATATAGGTATACAAATCATGGGTAATTTTTTTTAGACATTCCCAATTCGACTAAAATCCACTCTTGAATCTATTCTTGGTTGAAATCCACGTTTCACCTCGCACTCGTTGATTTTGACTAATGTATTGGTCAATTGGCACGTCTCCGCTTCAGTACATGCACACCTTCAGAGGGTGCCTTATCACCAAAGATGTGCTATGCAGCTATGCTGTTAAGATGTGAAACGAAACTGTGTGACCGTTTTCACCAATGCTAAGCTATGTAGCTGTACGAGGAAGATGCGCTATGTAGATTGAGCAGCCGCGAGGCAACTGTGCGAAGAAGATGCGCAGCTCGAGCTATGCGATGTATCGACAGGGGCGCGCGGAGTGGCAGCGCGGTGAGGGGGGAGACGCTCGCGACCATTCATAGCACGCATCCATAGCACGCATCCGTAGCACGCATCCATAGCACGCATCCAGGGCACGCATCTTTCCATATAAAAATCATAGCTTAGTTGAACCCGTTTCCACCAGTGCTATGATACGTGGACCAATGAACATGATTGGTGGATATCAGACACATTCATAGCAACGTAGCGTAGCACATCTCTGTACCATTACCATGAGTTTACAGTGACGGTACTCGATAGCGACTCGATAGCGCTATCGAGTACGGTCATTGTAAACTCATGGTAGTGGTACTGGTGGAAAGGCACCCATAATGTGCTAATGTTGAAACTCAAATTATGCTTAGCATGTTTAAGCGCAATTTTTATCATCTGATTATATACGAGAAAATAAGTACGGTTTCAACATGCTTTTAACAAACGTGTTTTGAGAAATAATTAAAGATAAAGAAAATGAACAATGCAAACAAAAAATTTAAATAACTTTCACAGTTACAAATGAAATACTGAATAATATAATGGGAGGCATTACGGTATTGAAAACCATCCTATAGTATAGGTTAAACAAAGGGAACAGCTAAAAGTCAAAGTCAAAGTTTTTTTTTTTTAATTCAGTTTAGGCTTTCATTGAAGCTCTTACGAAATTCAAAGAATCTACTAGCGGTTCGGAAAAACCCAGTTGAGAAAAACCTGGCATTCAACAAAGCATATTTTTTTCAAACAGATCTACAATGTTCTTCAATTTCATAGGTGCTCTTGTGTTCACTTATCAATATAGAACATGAAAAAATGTTCTCAATTTAATTTTGAATTCAAGTTCTTTTGGTAATCGTGCTTTTATGTTGACTGTATTTTCTTTTTTACTGTTCACATACGTCATCATCATCCCAGCCTATATGCGTCCTACTGCAGGGCACAGGCCTCCTCTCAGAATGAGAGGGCTTGGGCCGTAGTTCCCACACGGGCCCAGTGCGGATTGGTATCTTCACACACACCATTGAATTTCTTCGCAGGTTTATGCCGGTTTTCCTCACGATGTTTTCCTTCACCGTAAATCTCATGGTAAATTACAAATGTAATTTTGCAAATAAATTCCGAAAAACTCAGAGGTGCGAGCCAGGATTTGAACCCACGACCCTCTGCTTGAGAGGCCATAAGTCAAACCACTAGGCCATCACGGCACATACGTTATCAGTGCTGAATTAGGTCACTAGCTCTGCTAACCAATTATGATTTATGGTACAAATATAGTAGTAGCTGCAAAATTAAACTTATAGAGTGGCTAAAAAGCATGTCTTATGAGGAAACTGAAAACCTGCTTATGATAGTTGTGTAATTTAATTTCTACCTTTTATCTACGAAACACGAAGTAATAAGTTAATTAGTTATGTTAATTTATCTTTTAGCACTCAAAATATTTATTTGCCTCAGAAACAGGCTACTTTAGTATCCTAGTTTAGGCATTTAAGTTATATAAGAATATAGCACGGTATTGTTTGTATTATGTTTATGTTGTTATGCTTAGGTTGTTAGTGTTCCATTATTAGGTCAAATTGTATCGAGGCAGTAGTTTAGTATGTCGGGCTTTGTTTACTAACACAAAGACATAATCTCAGCGCTTACTAACGACTTTAAGTGTAAATAATTATTTATTTTAATAAACAATTTGAATTTGAATTTGAATTTGAATTTTAAATTGAATTTGAATTTGAATTTGAATTGGACTGACTAGATTTTTCGGAGACTTGACCTAAGTAAACCAGCAATCAATCAAACTTTGCAAATAAATGTAATTGCAAAAGCTTGCAAATTAAATTTAACGGATAAACGAAGCGACTATGAATACATATATTTTATTTTTAATATTTTAAAAACCAATCTTCTATTGCGGCAGGTGTAAAACATCATGAATTGTCCTTCAAAATTATATAGAGAAACGCAATCCAATCCTAAATAATGGCCCCTGATTATACTAACACCGCTATAAAGCTTGGAGAAGTTTAAAAATATTGCGTATTCTGAAAGGAACGAGGTGGGAAAAAAATTAAAATGCACCCCCTGTTTAAGACGATGGTTCTCGATCCGCTGTTACCTTGGCAAAGTTAAGTCCGAAACTTCCCTATAAAAAGGGATGCTTTAATATTTAAAAGCGAGTCAAGTTGTTTCATAACGACGTTGAAAAATCTGTTGTATTCACAACAATGGAGTTTTTCGGGGTTAGATTGATACATACCATTTTACTCGCTAATTTACCGCTTATTTAAACTCGGATTTTTAATTGTATGAATTGTATGAATGTTTGTTCTCGGGTCTTGGGTGTTTAATATGTATTTAAGTATGTATTTATCTATATAAGTATGTTTATCCGTTGCCTAGTAGTACCCATAACACAAGCTTTCCTAGCTTACTTTGGGACTAGGTCAATTGGTGTGAATTGTCCCGTGATATATTTTTTTTTTTTTATGAAATTATAGACAAAGGATTTTAGTAGTGGTAGTAGTGGTAGAGCTATGTTGTAGCTAGCCGCTGCATCACAAATGGGTCGGCTCGTCCGGGGCATTACCACAGATATTTATAGGCGGTGGTGATCATTTTCCATCAGATGAACCGCTTGCTTGTTGGCCTCCCTCTCATCATAAACAAAAAAAAGAAATAAAAAAAATACAGAGTGTTCCAGAACTGAGCGACAACCTGATACCGGGCGAAAAGCCTGCAATAGTTCTGAAAAAAATAAGACAAAAAAATCTAGGTCACCGTAGTTAAGTGATAATAAACATTATTTTCGAAAATATTTACTAAATACTTCAAATATTTATGTTATGTGACTCTATTATCGCCCAACATAGTTTTTTTTTATTATTTTTTGCAGAACTGGTATAACTTGACCTTTGGCCTGTACCAGTTTATCTTTGATTTAGGGCATCCTATATATTCTTGTTCAAATTAAAAAAAATGTTCTAGTTGTGGTATTAAATATTGGACATTATAGCATTTTAGCGAGCAAATACATGTACTTATGCTATAAATAAACATAGTGCATTGAAAAACAGACTTTTCTTATTTTATTAATATTTCATCTTTATATTATTTATTTTCGTATTTTATTGAACATAGTTTTTGAAAAAAAATTTTATTAGTTACAAATTTAAGATGTTTTTACAAGCTGTTATTTAATTAGCCATCATTAGTTAAACAAAATAATAAATCTATACATAATAATATAATAAATCTGTAACAAGTCGGTGTCTGTACATTGAAGATATTTGAGACAAACTAGGGCTATTTATTAGCGCAATAGAACCCGAAACAATGATTTTTAGAATTATTGTCTGTTTGTCTGTTTATCTGTTTGTCTGTTTGTCTGTTTGTCTGTGCGTTTGTGCGCGCTAATCTCAGAAACGGCTTAACCTAGAAGGATGCGGTTTTCACTGGTATGTTGATATTTTCTTGGATTAACATTTAGTGTTTGTTTCATTTCAATCGGTTCACAAATAAGAAAGATACGTCTATTTTAAAAATTTATCGAACAGTTTTTAGAAGAATTAATAAGCTGAAGAGTTTGTTTGTTAGTTGTTTGAACGCGCTAACCTCAGGAACTACTGCTCCGATTTGAAAAATTCTTTCAGTGTTATAGGCTATCATCACGCTAAGACCAATAGGAGCGGAGCGGAGCGGAAGAATGTTTCAAAATCTTGGGTTTTTGAAGTAAAACTTCTATAGGCACGCTTGACTTGGGAGTACGGTGGTGAATGTGAACGCGAGTGTGCGGGGGGTTTGGTGGGGGGTGGGGTTGGGAGGGGGGGGGGGTAGCGGGGGCGGGTATTTTTTTTTATATCGAGGAACGAAGGAGAGCCATAATTGATGAAAAAGTAAATTTGATAAAAAAAATAAGCTGCCCAAATTACTAATTCCACGCGGACGGAGTCGCGGGCAAAAGCTATAATAAATAAATTAATACCAATTGACCTAATTCCAAACATACTTATATAGATAAAATACAAACTTAAATACATACTTAGGTAAATATAAGGTCGTTGAGTCAGGAACGTACCTTTGCAACTATTTATAATAGAGCGGTTGTCCCTGCTGGGACACGAATCTGGGATGCCTAACTTAATAGTCAGGGTCATTATTCAATAGGTTATCCGGTTGTCAACTTGAATGCTAATTTTGAATACTACGAAATTAGAGAAGAAGCCAGCAACGAACCAACCACAAAAAATATAATTTAAAGTTATACAGCACTAACCGCAAAAAAAAAAATTAAAAATAATTGGTACTAACTTGTAGGATACTACCTAATACTTTTTTATTGTGAGAGGGAGGAAAACGAGCAAGCGGGTCATCTGATGGAAAATAATCACCACCATCATACTTGCTTTCTCATTCCGATAGGAAGAAAACGGGGCATGGGACGTAAATAAGCTAGGAAGTTACGAAATACTAGACCTTAGAATCATAATTAAACAATAATAACCAAGTAGATATTGTAAATGCTCTGTTATTCCTTTATTAGAATAATAATGTGACGTTTATATTCCCTAGAAACAAATAAACCCAAAATTTAATTTACAACAAGACACCTACTGGGTCAAAATTATGAACATGTACACCACCGTCCAGGTTACATGTAGTGCACGTATAAAAACAGTTCGAAAACCCACCACATACCTTAGATACCTGGTTTACACTCGCGTACGAGTGGCGAGACGAACTGCGGGACGAGCCACGAGACGAGAGTGTGAACAGGAGCGCCTCGCGCTTCGTCTCGTGATTTGCCTTGATTTTGAGGCTCGAGTCCGGAGCGAGACGACGAGGCGAGGCGCGAGGCGAGGTGACGAGGCGAGAGTGTAAATCAGTACCTCTACCATGAGTTACACTAGTTTACAGTGACCGTACTCGCTAGCGACGGCGTAAATGATTTGTATGGAGAATTGTGTACAGCGCCTCTAGCGGCAGCGGCGGCAGGCAGCGCCTCTTACGGAAGTACAATTCTCCATACAAATCATTTACGCCGTCGCTAGCGAGTACGGTTACTGTTAACTAGTGTAACTCATGGTAGAGGTACAGGTAAGAGAACTTACACACTATAGCTAAAGCGTTTAAATGAGTCCTCGTGTACCTGCCGCCCGCACCTCTCCCGGCCCCTTTGTCGTCATTCCCCCAGCCCCTGTACCGCGCGGGCGAGGGCTCATTTAAACGGTCTAGCAATTGCATTTCTGATGGAGGTTTCTTAGCGTAGCGGGTATGTAACATACATGCATTGGGCATATCTCAACCACCGCCCCCAAAAACGCAAGTGTATGAAGGTTCATATACTTTTATTTATTGGTACCGCGTTGTTTACTATTTTCTGGTTTACTGTCATTGTATTTTAAATTGACATTGACATATCATTGCAACCGATGCAACACAATATGTGGATTTTCAATACATGGTCAGATTTTGCAAGTATTCGCTCCACTTTGCTTAAAAGTAACCATATCCTAAGTGCTACGAGCGAAGTTAGGTATCCCTGTCTTAGGGACTTGTCAGACCGGCGACGGTGAGCGAGAAGCGAGTGTGTAGATCCGATAATTTTGTCGCTGGGCGATAAGTTAGTGTACGAGTGTGACGAGAAAATATCGCTGACCGCTGATTAGGTCTCTCGGCGTGATTTCTGACCGCAAAGCGTATATCGCTGAGCAAGTTTTATCTTTGGATGCTGTACAATGAAATCGACATCGCACAGATTATTGCTAACTTTGCGACCTATTTTGTCATCTTGAAAACAATAATAACGAGTTGACGTGTAGGTAGCACTGTTCGGGCTCGGTCAAAGTCGGGCATTTTACTTTAACTTGTTACTTTTATAATAAACTTTAATAACTTTTACGTGGAACTGTGAATTTGTATTGGACTCAACTAACAACTTTCTCCAACAACACACAAAAGCTCGTCGCCGCGGCCGCGACAAACTAGAGTGGAGAGAAAATTCTCGCCATCAGTGTAAACAGCCAGCGGTAAACTACTAATATGTTCGTTTATTGAACGAGACATTAGTTGATAGCTACCTAATCGCTGCCACGTAGCGGTGAGACAAGTACTTTAAGAATACAGCTGGGATGGGCAGCGTATGGGAAACTGCGTCAAGTCTTCACATCGCCAATTCCACACAGTCTAAAGACGAAAGTCTTCAATCAGTGCGTCCTACCCGTCATAGCATAATGGTGCCGAAACATGGACACTCACTGTAGGGCTGGTCCACAAATTGAAAGTTGCTCAACATGCTATGGAAATGGCTATGCTGGGAGTTTCTATAAAAGATCGAATTCGTAACGAAGTGATCCGACAGAGAACCAAAGTTATAGACATAGCCCACCATATTAGCACGCTGAAGTGGCAATGGGCCGGCTATATAACCCGAAGAACCGATAACCGTTGGGGTAGACGAGTTCTTGAGTGGAGACCACGGATCGGGAAACGTAGCGTAGGACGTTCTCAGACTCGGTGGCGCGATGATCTTCGCAAGGTAGGCAAGAGCTGGATGAGAGTGGCCGAGGATCGTGCTCAGTGGCGTGCCATGGGAGAGGCCTATGTCCAGCAGTGGACGAACATAGGCTGATGATGATGATGATGATTTAGTTTATAGTTAAGTTTAGTTCATTGTTATTTTTTTATATTTAGTCATTGTTATTTTTGCGGTGAAAATCTTGTTAGCAGCCCTGGAAACGCGTAATCATGGCCAGGTCGTTATACATAATAACGGGCTTCAAACCGGTACCACAAAATATATTAGTACTGATGTAGTGGTGGAGTATTGGTAGTATAGTGTATTTGGTACCGGTATTTTAGTGGTACCCTGGAACCAGGCTTGAAACTAACATCAATAGACTTACCCCCTGTTTCACCATCCATTGATCTTTATTTGACGGATAAAATGTGATGCCGTCTCTGTTTGTTTTGTTCGAATAGACGGAGACGGCATCACATTTATCCGTCAGTTAAAATTAATCAATGGGTGGTGAAACAGCCCCTTAATCTAGTAGTTTTTACGTTTCATGTAGTTTATATTAAAGTTTTATTAATTGTTATTGTTTCATTGTTATTCGTATTCGTAGTTTTAATAAATGTAATTTTACATTATTGAAGCACATCAACATCAATCATCATCACAGCCTATTTATGTCCTACTGCAGGGAACAGGCCTTCTCTCAGAATGAGAGGGGTTGGGCCGTAGTTCCCACGCAGGCCCAGTGCGGATTGGGAACTTCACACATACCATAGAATTTCTTCGCATGTGTATGCAGGTTTCCTTACGATCTTTTCCTTCAGCTTAAAGCCCATGGTAAATTTAAAATAATGATTTCACACATAAAGTCCGAAAGCCGGGGTTTGAACCCATGACCCTCTGTTTGAGAGGTAATAGGTCAAACCACTAGGCCACTACGGCTTATCAACATCAATAATACCCGGAAAATGCCAGATAATATCTCATACACCAACAGGATCAGGAATCTGTATACTGCGCCGCTGGCTACGGTGCCCCCGGGATCCAGAACTTGTCAACTAATTTGCATACATCGCCCCACCTGGGAATTGACCGTCTCATTTCGCAGGTTCTAATGGACGACGCTTTTATGCCGCCGGTCAAAATAAATGAAAAGCCAGATTTTCGTTAGCAAAACGCTGTGGATCGACGCTTTGATTGAATTTAAGTTGGTATAATGTTGGTGGATGAAGTTGTACGTTCCATTGTTCCATTTCAGACATTCAATGACCAAATAAAATATTTTTTCTTTCTTTCTTTCTTTCAAATAGTCAAGTGGTTAGAGAACCTAATTATAAAGCTTGAGGTCCTGGGTTCGATCCTCAGTCAACACCTATATTTGTATGAAAATATGAATGATTGTTCTCGAGTCATATATTTTATATACCTACATTCATGGAATTTTAATATTTTAAGTATGTTTTTTGTACAGGGTGTCCTAAAACCCAACGATAACCTGATACCCGGCGAGATATACCAGTTTTGGAAAAAATAAGACAATATCTTACTTTATGCACTTAATGAACCGAAACAATTACTTTGCTCACCCGCGACCTTACGATAGCCCTTACGTTTATGTAAAAATGCGTGTTCATGCAGTTCCTCCGCCTCCACACTGTATGAACACACAAATCACACAAACCCAACTATCACCCACCACCAAACTACAATGACGCGTTTCGATCTCAATCAGAGCTCATCTTCAGAGTACCGCAACCGTTCAATGTGGCACCAAATGTTAGACTAACATCACAAATCTAATAATCTAACATTTTATAACAGTGCAAAGCTTATCGCACACGATTTTTTGGGAACAAATCTTGATAAAAACAGACTAGAAGAGCAATCGAGAGCAATCTTTTTTCTATTTTAATGATGATACTCTCGAAGATGATACTAGAAGTACGTACTGGAAGTAAGTATCTACGTAAGATTGTATAAATTGCTGACTTATTTTTATACGCAAAACAGGGAGATTCAAAGAAAATTCTAATAAACATCAAAGCCAACGCATTCCTGTTATCTAGAACCATAAATACAGGAAATGCTAATGAAACGGCGTAGTTAATAGCATTGCATTTGCAATCAGTTGCAAAACTTGCAAATAGCTGTCAAATTTAATTTTACCCCTATTGTGACTATTGAACTAATGGAATTGAAAACTATAATCTATTACCAAGCGTGTGTAAGCAGACCACCTTCAGAACGGTTGTGCCTTTTTTTACATAACACTAACCCGTGATTGACCCCAAGCTCACCTTATGGAAAGTGCAAACGAGGCCAAAGGTTTATCTCACCGGTTCAGTGACAAACTATTCACTCTAGACTTGAAGAGCCCTAAGTTGTATCCATATGGAAATACCTGGGAGCGAATTCTATTCGGTAGCAGTTCTTTTAGACGGGATGAAACGAACCGCTTCATGCGGACCAATAGAATACTAACGACATAAAATTTAAGACACTCCCCCCGCCTGGATGTTTGTTGGTAAAATGGAGATACAGAAAATAAATCCTGCGCGCGCTCAGCAAAATGTATCCGTTAAAATACAGACAAAGTTGTTTAGTTTTTTTTATTGTATTCGTTATTGTCAGAAAAAAGGCTGAAGGCTCTGAGTCCTTTAATGGCAGATATATTTATGGATCATTTTGAGAATCAGTATATTGTGGGTAATAGTAATATTGTGTACTATTTTAGGTATGTTGATGATTTGATCCTATGCTGGAGAGGGAGTATGAGACAGCTTGACGTGTTTATTAATGGTTTGAATAACAAGCACGTAAAGATAAGGTTCAAAAAAGAATTGGAGGAAAATTGTTCGTTGAACTTTTTGGATTTAACGATTTCAAAATTAAATGGTCAACATCAATTTAAAATATACCGTAAGCCCACGTACACAGATGCTGTTATACCAGCATCTTCTAATCATCCGTGGCAGCATAAACTGGCTGCTTTCCATTGTTATGTTAATAGATTGTTGACTGTGCCTCTTTCTAAGGAACATTTTGATTTAGAGTTGAGTACTATTTATCAGATAGCGATCTCAAATGGTTATACAAAATCAATGGTAGATAGTTTAGTTCAAAAGAAGCAGGCACGGTTAGTAAATAGCATGCTTTACGCTGCGTTACCTTGTCGTGATGCGACAGTCAAAATTGAAGTAGTCTAACCTAAATTCTAAAAAATGTCACGAAGTGACAATTTTAAATGAAATAAACCTAACCTATGAAATGAAAAATAAAAATTAACTGAAAACCATTTATTTACAATCTTTAAAAAAAATATTTACAATAAGGTAAGATGGGTGTATGTATAGTGGTGTTTTGTAGTAAAGGATGGATGTGTGTATGGGTGAGAGAAGAGGTGTATTGGGATCTGGTGACGATACGGAGGCTTCGATGAAGTGCAGTGCAGTCCGATGGCGATGAGAGCGAGTAGGACGCTCTGAGGAGCGCGACAGCGCCTGGTGGAAGCGCCGTTAGCGCTCAGTCAGGGGCGCGGTGACAGCGCCTGGTGGAAGCGCCGTTAGCGCTCAGTCAGGGGCGCGGTGACAGCGCCTGGTGGAAGCGCCGTTAGCGCTCAGTAAGGGGCGCGGTGACAGGCGCTACAGGTGCACGTTACGCCTCGTAACGGTGTAGGGCGCACGAAGTGCCCAGTGAGGGCACGGACGGTGCGAGGCACAGATGGAGACAGCAGGCAGGAACGGCCACACGTGGACTAGGTGCGGCAGTAGATATCCAGTATAGATGCGGATTATGTTCGGTGCAGAGGGAGACAGCAAGGGAAACTCGAGGCGACTCGCGAAGACGTTAGACAATTCATGGAGACTTAAAGCAATTCGCGGAGACTTGTAGGATAATTACGCGAGCCTTGTAGAACCCCGGGACCAGCGTGGCCCCAGGGTAGGCCTTATCGAGATGTTCCTTATTAGGAAGCTGACGATTGACTGACTAAATTCGGGATTTGTATGGACTTATATAGCCCTCGTGACGTAGGTCCGCTCCCGAGGGGGTTTCGAGAATTAGAACATATGAAATTTTAAATTAAAAGTAAATTTGTACACGTGGCCAAATATATTTACTCGTTTTAGAGGGAGGTTTGATCTAAAATATTGTTTTTCTGACATGAAAAACGAAAATATTTGTCATGACAACCGAATAAACAAGCTTGTCATAACATGTCAGTTTTTGTATTAAAGACAATAGCAATTGTAAGGAGCCATGAAAATAATTGTTATTAGATTAACAACACAGGAAAAAATGTCACGCATCAGCACGTGCGAAGCCCGAATCTCCAGCATAACCGCAACACATAGAAAAAGACCGAATAAGTTAGTGTCCGTTTTCATCGAATCAAAAAGTGATTGAAACGTGAAAATACGTAGTGAAAATCCAGTGAAACTGTGTTCTTTAGCTTTTGTGATGTTGCAGGACCCTGCAGAAATGAAGGTGACGTGATTCTAATGATATTAAGATCGACGACAGGACGTGAAAAAGATACGATAAGGGAGCTAAAACACGATATAATTGTAAGTAAACAGCACAAAACGCTACAACCTTCTCAGTCTACTAACAAATATAGATCTAGCATCTCTTACGTCGGGGGTTTGTCTGATAAGATTTATGGCATTTTGAAATCAAACAATATTAATGTTGCCTTTAAGACTAACAACTCTTTGTACTCTAGGCTATGTAACCACAAAGAACAGGTAGATAAGGGAACTAGATCGGGGGTATACAAGCTTACTTGTAATGACTGCAATGGGATATACGTAGGACAGACAGGCCGAAGTTTTAATACTAGATTTAAAGAGCATGTTTCGGCATATAGGAATGAGCATCCAGATAGATCGAATTTTGCAAAACATTTGTTGGAATCAAATCATTCATTGTTAGATTCAGATTCTTATGAAGTGTTACATTATTGCGGCAAGGGGTTGCGTCTGGATGCTCTGGAATGCATGGAAATAATTAGGTACAACACTATGGGGTCTATTATTAATGAACAGGTAAATTTAGTATCTTCTCCTTTACTGCGGCTTGGGTCGAATTTGAACAGTTAGTATTAATTAAATATGCCTTATAAATAAATAAACAAAAAATTCAAGGTAGTTTTATAATATGTCAATAAAAGTTAATTTTTGTGGGGTAGTTTGAGAATAAGAAAAATAAAGTGGGTACTTGAGAAGTTACAGTGACAAGTTAAAACATTTGTTTTGGTTTGTTAGTTTAACATTTGGTAGCATAGCATACGGTTGTGGTAACTCTGAAGATGAGCTCTGGTTGAGTTCGAAACGCGTCAGTGTAGCTTGGTGGTGGTGATGGTTGGGTTTATGTGATTTGTGTGTGTTCGTACAGTGTGGAGGTGGAGGAACTGCATGAACGCACATTTCTTGCATAAACGTAACTATTGTAAGGTCGCGGGTGAGCAAAGTAATTGTTTTAGTTCAGAAAAAAGGCTTAATTTATGATTTTTTTTATGGAAAAGGAATGAATGAATGAATGAATGAATGAATGAATGAATGAATGAAATTGTTTATTGCTCGAATGTGAGTAATTACAAAAGGTGTTATTTATGACATAAAAAGTGCGTCACAATCAGCCGTCGTCCAGCATGCAATATATTTTATATTTATAAGCTGTTTAAAACTATCAATATTAAGCATAAATTTAACTACTAACTACTTAATATATTACCACATAATTACAATCATTGATGTCCCATGAACTCTTTTAAACGAATGAATTTTGAGGTGAAATAAGATCTCGTT
This sequence comes from Archips crataeganus, assembly GCA_947859365.1. Lineage (NCBI taxonomy): Eukaryota > Metazoa > Arthropoda > Insecta > Lepidoptera > Tortricidae > Archips > Archips crataeganus. Next base: position 3,984,722 of record OX402050.1, on the reverse strand, counting down.
TTCTTTAACTTTGAAGCTTAGGTGAGCAACTAGCTAACAAATAACTAGTATACACCCATGGATTTTCTTGCATGTACCGTGGGTACTTGGGAATCTGACAGTTGGCATTCCGAAAATTCAGAAAAATTTAATGATTATTTAAAAAAACTTAGGAAATCACCAAATATTACACATTGGTCTTTAATTACGTAACATTAAATCACCAACGTATTGCTTTATGAATCTAGCTTTAACTTATTGCGCTCGAAATACAATGGTAATATAACAATAACATTTGATAAAATTCCATTTCTCATTCATTGTATCTTAGGGACTTGACACCAAAATTTATTTAAATACGCTTTTCTCATTCAACTGTCTGTAGAGAGCAAACAATTCTCAGTTACATACCACATTCACACCCCTTGTAGCACAAATCTCATTTATGTGCTGATTCGAGACTTGCTCTTGAATACCTAAGCCACACTAAAGCTGTGTCAAAATCCAACCGCACAAGACACTCAGTTGCACTGGAGAGTACAATTGACACAACTAAAACGGTAAATTGGAAAAAGGGCCAAGTTCGGGACTCGAAACGAATTTTGGAAAAGTGATCGTGACATTGGGCCTGAATGATATTATACAGTGTTTTGTAAACAGTAAACAATGTTGACTTCTTTAGTAAATCATATGAATGAACTAAAACAATTACTTTGCTCACCCGCGACCTTACAATAGTTACGTTTATGCAAGAAATGTGCGTTCATGCAGTTCCTCCACCTCCACACTGTACGAACACACACAAATCACATAAACCCAACCATCACCACCACCAAGCCGCCGAATGCAACGTTGGTTTCTTTGGATGTAGACAGTTTATTTACTAACGTACCATATAGTGAGACACTAGAAATTCTAAAAGACCACTTAGAAAGGAAGCGGTTGCATCCGGGTGAAGTTTGTAAATTAATAGATTTGGTAACTTTATGCATGAAACAAAATTATTTCCAGTTCAATGGTCTTTATTACTTACAGAGTGATGGTTTAGCTATGGGTTCACCTCTGAGTCCTTTAATGGCAGATATATTTATGGATCATTTTGAGAATCAGTATAGTGTGGGTAATAGTAATATTGTGTACTATTTTAGGTATGTTTATGATTTGATCCTATGCTGGAGAGGGAGTATGAGACAGCTTGACGAGTTTATTAATGGTTTGAATAACAAGCACGTAAAGATAAGGTTAAAAAAAGAATTGGAGGAAAATTGTTCGTTGAACTTTTTGGATTTAACGATTTCAAAATTAAATGGTAAACATCAATTTAAAATATACCGTAAGCCCACGTACACAGATGCTGTTATACCAGCATCTTCTAATCATCCGTGGCAGCATAAACTGGCTGCTTTCCATTGTTATGTTAATAGATTGTTGACTGTGCCTCTTTCTAAGGAACATTTTGATTTAGAGTTGAGTACTATTTATCAGATAGCGATCTCAAATGGTTATACAAAATCAATGGTAGATAGTTTAGTTCAAAAGAAGCAGGCACGGTTAGTAAATAGCATGCTTTACGCTGCGTTACCTTCTCAGTCTACTAACAAATATAGATCTAGCATCTCTTACGTTGGGGGTTTGTCTGATAAGATTTATGGCATTTTAAAATCAAACAATATTAATGTTGCCTTTAAGACTAACAACTCTTTGTACTCTAGGCTATGTAACCACAAAGAACAGGTAGATAAGGGAACTAGATCGGGGGTATACAAGCTTACTTGTAATGACTGCAATGGGATATACGTAGGACAGACAGGCCGAAGTTTTAATACTAGATTTAAAGAGCATGTTTCGGCATATAGGAATGAGCATCCAGATAGATCGAATTTTGCAAAACATTTGTTGGAATCAAATCATTCATTGTTAGATTCAGATTCTTATGAAGTGTTACATTATTGCGGCAAGGGGTTGCGTCTGGATGCTCTGGAATGCATGGAAATAATTAGGTACAACACTATGGGGTCTATTATTAATGAACAGGTAAATTTAGTATCTTCTCCTTTACTGCGGCTTGGGTCGAATTTGAACAGTTAGTATTAATTAAATATGCCTTATAAATAAATAAACAAAAAATTCAAGGTAGTTTTATAAGATGTCAATAAAAGTTAATTTTTGTGGGGTAGTTTGAGAATAAGAAAAATAAAGTGGGTACTTGAGAAGTTACAGTGACAAGTTAAAACATTTGTTTTGGTTTGTTAGTTTAACATTTGGTAGCATAGCATACGGTTGTGGTAACTCTGAAGATGAGCTCTGGTTGAGTTCGAAACGCGTCAGTGTAGCTTGGTGGTGGTGATGGTTGGGTTTATGTGATTTGTGTGTGTTCGTACAGTGTGGAGGTGAAGAAACTGCATGAACGCACATTTCTTGCATAAACGTAACTATTGTAAGGTCGCGGGTGAGCAAAGTAATTGTTTTAGTTCATTAATATGGACCTCCGCAAAGTAACGCCTGATTCAATAAATTATTTAAATCATATGAAAAAAATCTTTATAACAAAACTGTAACAAGACAGGTAATATTGAAGAGACATTGAAATTAAAGGCAAACAATACCGTTATAAATGAACTAAAACAATTACTACTACCGTACTAATTACTAATACGTTATACTCATTGAGGTCGACTCACGGAACAGCTTGAGCTTGTTCAGATAGTACCTATATTTAAATTTTCAGATTTCTTTTTATCGTTGCTACTTAATTGGTTAAAGTAATGCTATCAAGTAAGTGCTATCAGTAAGTATGACATCAGAGGCGAGAGACCAACCGGTGTCGCACAGTAAAGCTTTTTTTTAATAAAAAACTGTCCAACGGTTGACTCCTATTATCATCTAATGGAAATTACAGATGAGGCTAAAGGTGTAACTCACAGATTCATTAATACCATAGCATATTATTTACTCTGCCTTGGAGAACTCTAGTTTATATCTGACTGGCTGTACAGCTAACAGCATTTCGCGTAAGGTAGGATAAAGTAAACCAATTTATTGCTCGGATTCTGTTACCTGATATACCACGGATATCAATTATGATATTTAAGTTATTGTTATTGTATTTAAATTTAATTGTTTATTTTATATTACAACTTCTTTGCATTATTGTACATGCCCGTCAAAATAGTACAACTTGAAATGTTTCAACGACTTTTCCAAACTTGGCGTTAACTACCGTATGCCCAAACAAGGTATAAGATTGCATTAAAACCACGTTACATTGCTGCATGGCTTTTAACTCGAACCATCTCAGGCTGTATTGTGAAGAAATAAAGCTCACAAAATTTGCAGTTGTGTTGTGGGAACGTTTGTTGGCATGCCCCATCACACTTTATTCCTGAGTATGCTGCAATGAAAATTGTGTTTATTAAGGCTTAGTACAGTGCAGAAACGTTGTGTTCACAGTCGTGTTGGTGACAGTTATATGTGCTAACTGGCACTAGTTTCGTAGCAGAAGCAAAGAGACTGGTTGTTTCTTGGCGCGCGGGGGGGGGGGGGGGGGGGCGGGGGGGCTATTATGTTTATTCAGCGCAATCGAAATTTTTATGCCAACTAAGAAAAATGTTTTTACGACTTCTCATTTTGTTTTATTTTATGCAGTGCTCAAAATATCTGTCAGTAAATCTTGAAATGAAATAATTTATTTTCATTGAAAGGTTTACATGTCAATGTCTCGTTCTTTCTTTGCCAATGTTTGCCGAAAACCCAAAATTAATAGACGAAAGTAGTTAAGAAGGATTTAGCTAATCGCGAAATAGATTCGACGATGAGTGAGAAGCAATACTTAACTCTCAAGAAATACGACTAATGGATGAAAGAAGAAGAAGACTGCCGGAAAGTAAAAAAATATTGAAAAAATATCCACCACTAGTTGTTGCCTACTTAATTTATCTCCGACTTGCAGAAGCTTTGCATTTCCCTGTGATAGCCTATGTTAATTTGGAACGTTGGAGCTTTCAGTTCCTAAGAGTTTTTGCAACCGGTTCGGTAGTAGTTCCAGAGATTACTCAATTGTTTACTTTTTAGTTATTTTACTTCAGAAGTATTTATCCGTCCAATATCTTCACACGAGCAATTGGAAATGTCTAAAAAAATTACCAGTGGTTTTTATTTTTTTTTGTATAGAAAAGTCAATTTTAAGAAACTAATTTCAATATTTTGTCATTTAGTTCTCTACTTTTTTGAAAATTAATTATTGAAACTATTTTAGTTGATGACGTCAGATTATAATTGAGGGCTCCCACAATGCCAAATTTCTAAATCTATCTAAATGCGTACGATAAGGCAACCCCTTTAATTATTTTTTGCGTAGTGGTGCACTATACACTGTGTCACTTTACTGGCACTGTCAAAGTGCTAGATGTCAGACAGCGGGTCCAAATCAAACTCCGTAGTATAATCCACGCGCAAATTGTGAAGAATTCTAACCACACAGAATAAAGTACGACTTGAACCGGTCACGAAATTTACACCAATGTCAAATGAAGGTCATTGCTTATTTGTTATATAATAAATTCATTATATTATAATATTAAAATCAAAAACCTACAGAAAACGATTTAAAAAGCATTTATCTCGAAATGGTTTTCGATTTTCTATACATTGCAAAAAAATAGACATCCGCAAAATTCTTCAATTCTTCAGGGATCTCAGAAACGGCTTTTTCAATGAAATTTGCTAAGTGGGGTTTTTCGAGAACGAAAAATCGTTCTAGCTTGATACTATCTCTGGGAAAACCAGATGCAGTTATAAGATAAATTCGTACTGTTCCATTTTTCACAACATGTACCTTAATGGCGTATAAAAATAAATAAATAAATAAATATCATGGGACAATTCACAACAATTGGCCTAGTCCCAAAGTAAGCTAAGCATAGCTTGTGTTATGGGTACCAGGCAACGGATAAACATACTTATATAGTTAGATACATACTTAAATACATATTAAACACCCAAGACCCGAGAACAAAAATACAAATGCGTATAAAATACATATTGTATTTTTTTGTCGACTGATTTTTAACCTACTTCAAAAAAAAGGAGGAGGTTCTCAATTCGTCTGTACGTTTTTTTAATACATATTGTTATCATGACTCGACACTTTTCTAATAAGAAAAGTGTTGTTTTTAATCCTGGCATTGATGACTTTGCAACTGGTGTTACTTTTAAACAACATCCCTTACAGTTTCATTCAATAAATTGTCCGGCAGGTGTTGACGCAGTAAATGATTCAGACAGCCGGCTGACACTTCAATTGGAGTTAAGTAAAGCCACCGGGGTAATCACCCATTCTCGTAATTACGAGAACAAGCAGATGTGCCCATGCCAAAGCGTACATGTTTGGATTCTGGTGATTTCAAAGCTGACGGTTTAACGGCAGTTGTTAACTGTTGAATATTGAATGTGGCCGTTGAAAGCAGTTGGCAATTGCTTTTGGGTAAAACTAGTGCTCTCACTGCAGCCTTCATAAGTTCCATTGTCGAACACATGAGCTGGCGAGCAACAGCCCGGATTGGGAACTTCACACAAAACTAATAGTACTAGAGTAGTGTAGGTTTCCTCGCGATGTTATCCCTCGCTTTAAATCTCCTAGTAAATTTTAAATGTAATTTCGAACACGAATAAAAAAAGTGCGCGTCCGGATTTGTCTTGACAGACATAGTAATTAAGCAGCTTGTAGGTAATGGCATAAAATTTAGAAAAGTACTCGTAATTACACTAAATCAACTCATTTCTAAGGTTTTGGTCTCTTTTTTACACGCTTTATATTAGCTTCACCTGTATGTTTGTATGTATGTTTGTATGTATGTTTGTATGTTTGTTTGTAACCGACTCCTTAGGGCGCGATTTTGACCCACTTCCCGGTTTCCGATTGAGCTGAAATTTTGCACATATGTGTAAATTGGATGACAATGCAATATTATTGTAACATGGAGCTGATCTGATGATGGAGCTGGATGGTGGCCATAGGAACTATGTAATAAAACAACACAATCCCGTCGAGTTTGGGCTCGTTTGATTCGTCTTGACGAGCACTTTGATCCCAGATGGTAACGAGGATCTGATGATGGAGCTGGAAGATGGCCAAAGGCACTCCACAATAAAACGACACAACCCCATCGAGTTTGGGCTCGTTTGATTCGTCTTGACGAGCACTTTGATCCCATATGGTAACCAGGGTCTGATGATGGAGCTGGAAGATGGCCAAAGGCACTCCACAATAAAACGACACAACCCCATCGATTTTGGGCTCGTTTGATTCGTCTTGACGAGCACTTTGATCCCATATGGTAACCAGGGTCTGATGATGGAGCTGGAAGATGGCCAAAGGCACTCCACAATAAAACGAAACAACCCCATCGAGTTTGGGCTCGTTTGATTCGTTTTGACGAATACTTTGGTCCTAGATGGTAACAAGAGTCTGATGATGGAGCTGGAAGGGGGGTAGGTGGCGGGTTGGGGGGGGGGGGAATGGGGTATGGGGTAAGGGGGTCGGGGGTTTAGAGGGTTGGGTTTAACGGGTGTGGCGGTTGGGGTTAGGGGATGGGGGGGGGGTTACGGAAAATAGGGTGGGGGTGTTGGCGGGTTCGGGGGTAAGTGATTTTGGGGGGTTGTGGGAAATGGGGAGGGGGTAAGAGGCCTAGATGGTAACAAGGGTTTGATGATGGAACTGGAAGGGGGGGCGGTAGGTGGTAGGGTGGGGGGTGTGGGAGGGGTGGGGTGGGGGGGGCAGGTGACGGGTGGGGGGAGTGGGGGTGGGGGTAGGGGGGTTTCCGGGGGTATGGGGGTTCGGTGTTAGGGGGATTGGGTTTAGGTGGTTCGGGGGGTTTAGGGGATTGGGGGTAAGGGTGTGGGGTTTGGGGGGTTTGGGGAAATGGGGTGGGGGATGTTGGGGGGTTGGGTTTTGGGGGTTTGGGGGTTGTGGGTGAGGGGAGTAAAGTTAGAAAGAAAAAAAATGCATCTAAAAAATAGAAAATAAATAATAGTTTAAAAAAACTAAAAAACACGCTTTAAAAAATAAAAAATAAATTTTAATAAATTTCAATTCACTATTCTTATAGTGCAGTAAAAAATCTTAATAAGCAATTATTATATTGTTATATCCAGATCATAATTTGTAAACAATTCTAAATATTGATAAAATAAATAATAATAGTTTAAAATATTTTATTGTAAAAAAAGCGTGGGGTGCTTTTTAAGATGTTATCAAAATGATAATCCTTGACAATTGACACCATGCACCCCACGCTTTTTTTACAATAAAATATTTTAAACTATTATTATTTATTTTATCAATATTAAGAATTGTTTACAAATTTTGATCTGGATATAACAAAATAATAATTGCTTATTAAGATTTTTAACTGCACTATAAGAATACTGAATTGAAATTTATTAAATTTTTTTATTTTATTTTTTAAAGCGTGTTTTTTAGTTTTTTTAAACTATTATTTATTTTCAATTTTTAGTTGCATTTTTTTTCTTTCTAACTTTACCCCCCTCACCTACAACCCCCAAACCCCCTAAACCCAACCCCCCAACATCCCCCATCCCATTTCCCCAAACCCCACACCCCCCCCAAACCCCACACCCTTACCCCCAATCCCCTAAATCCCCTTTATCCACCTACCACCCAGAATAGTGAATTGAAATTTTTAAAATTTATTTTTTTATTTTTTAAAGCGTGTTTTTTAGTTTTTTTAAACTATTATTTTTTAACCTTTTTAGTGCAAAGATGATCTTAGGATAACAACAAATTTGAAATTTCTTACTAACTACACTTCTAAACTGTGTGCTGTGGCTGTCAGTTAGATAACCAGTCAGCCACGTAACTGTTTCGTACCTAAAAAATTCGTTGTATAAAACTTTAACATTCACCTACGTTAAACTACTTACTTCAAAATTCTTTTTTCCCTTTTCTCACGTGCAAAGTGAAAAGAAGAAAGTTTAACTCTAGAGTTAAACAAATTGCGCACTAATTAGCAGCTGTCTTCTTTTAAAACTAAACTTTTGCTCTGTATTAGCTCATTTTATATTCTAGTCGAACAGCCCATTATGGCAAGATAAATCATGCATGTTACATCGCATAGCGGCGCTTGATTGACCACTTCCAACTCTTTCGCTTTACGAACTCGCGATGTAATATAACTTGCATGATTTTTCTTACCGGTCTAAACTGTGCTTACCATTTAAAAAATTTCATAGTGTCCTTGTGCCAGTGACGTCAATCACTATGGCAGCCAGTCGCTAGGACATTACGGACTTTCTTGTTGAAAGAGTGCGAGCCGCTTCTCCAGAGACATATTGCTCTAAATGACATCATACGCTTCCTTTGTGACCGTCAACGTGCCAACTACTTTTGGCAACAGGCATTGAGAAAGATTATGGTAAGAGACCGTATGGTATGAGTTTAATTCGATGGAGGATAGATCAAGCACCTACCAGTGCGGAATTGTAACTGTTGCGTTGCTGGCTCTTTTCCATCGCCTCGGAATTAGCAATAGATCTGGTGCAGTATCTGAAGCGACCGAAAAATCGAAAGCACACAGATACAGGCTCCGGATACCACTTTGTCCCATTCGGTGTCGGAAACCATTATTGGTTTGTGGGGTCCTGGTCGCCGTGGCGCTTTGGGGCTTCACATAAAAATCATAAAATGGCCAGTCGGAAACACAGGGGACCGAAGAGCTAGCTTCTTTCTTAGATAAAGAATTAGCTGAGCTATTGAAATAGGAAACACAGCCAGTATTTTCGGAACAATACCGAAAGGGGCTCCTTTTCATTGTATGTTTAAGGTTTTTTTTTCGGTAATTTTAGAAAAGTCCTTCATCATTAACCATTAATTTTCTTCGCTAGTATACAAGTGTCATTTACGAAATTCTTATGATATTTAAATATGAAATGTAATCTAGCACATAGTTTTTATAACGGTTTTTTAACAGTTTTAGTACACGTTTAAGCTTACGCCTTGTAAGCGTCTTAACAACATTGATTGCAATCAGCTCTGGTTTCGCACATGTTTAAAAGACTTTACTAGTAAATGTTAAAAAAAACTACGTTGTATGTCCAATGTAAAACAGCTTTATACGAACATTATATCCCGAGTGCCTGAGCACTATCTAGTGTTAGTCGTGACTTTTTATTACAATCTTTTGCTCCCGCATAGTTATCTTCTCTTGAATTTTTATTCGAAACTGTCCGCCGAATGGCTTTCAATGAAGTAGGTAGTTGTAGATAAACGCTAGATTACGTCGAATGTCTTCAAGGGAGTAAGAACTCCATTAGAACTTTTTTGACTGATGAAAAACTAAAAAAGCCGTTCTAAAATATTACGTTTCTATACCTCGTTTTTTAGCATAAGAAATAAGTTAAACAATCTTGATGAGTCTTTTAATTAAAAAAACCGGCCAAGAGCGTGTCGGACACGCCCAAGATAGGGTTCCGTAGCCATTACGAAAAATCAAGTAACATTTTTCAAAGGATTTCGTATGTGTACGGAATCTTCCAAGTTTAGGTATGTTTTATACCTTAGGCTACTATTTACTCTTAAACTATAAATAATTAACAAGCAATTTTAGCCGCTATAATTTTCCTTGTAAAAATAATATATTTAATACCATTCTGAATTTTTTCAAATTTTGTCACCCAACAGTTTAGATTTTAGAGGGGGGGGGACGGTCGATTTTAATGAAAATTTTCACTTTAAAGTTGAATATTTCGCAAACAGATCACTAAATAGAAAAATCATGTTAGCAACCCCCCAATGGTTTTAAAAGACCTATCCAAAATTACCCCACACTATAGGGTTAGTCGAGAAAATAATAGTTTAAAAAAATTAAAAAACACGCTTTAAAAAATTAAAAATAAATTTTTATAAATTTCAGTTCACTATTCTTATAGTGCAGTAAAAAATCTTAATAAGCAATTAATATATTGTTATATCCAGATCAAAATTTGTAAACAATTCTAAATATTGATAAACTAAATAATAATAGTTTAAAATTTTTTATTGTAAAAAAAGCGTGGGGTGCATGGTGTCAATTGTCAAGGACTATCATTTTGATAACATCTTAAAAAGCACCCCACGCTTTTTTTACAATAAAATATTTTAAACTATTATTATTTAGTTTATCAATATTTAGAATTGTTAACAAATTTGATCTGGATATAACAATATAATAATTGCTTATTAAGATTTTTTACTGCACTATAAGAATAGTGAATGGAAATTTATTAAAATTTATTTTTTATTTTTTAAAGCGTGTTTTTTAGTTTTTTTAAACTATTATTTATTTTCTATTTTTTAGTTGCATTTTTTTTCTTTCTACGCCCCTTACCTACAACCCCCCCAACCCCCCAACATCCCCCACCCCATTTCCCCAAAGCCCCCCCCCAAACCCCAAACCCCAACCCCCACACCCTTACCCCCAATCCCCTAAACCCCCTTACCCCCAATCCCCTAAACCCCCTTACCCCCCTCCTCATTTTACAAACCGCCCAACCACCTTAACCCAACCCCCCTAACACCGAACCCCCAAACCCCCGGAAACCGCCCCTCCCCCTTCCCCCCCTCCCGCCACCTGCCCCACCAACCCCCCCCCCCGCCACCTACCGCCCCCCCCCTTCCAGTTCCATCATCAAACCCTTGTTACCATCTAGGCCTCTTACCCCCTCCCCATTTCCCACAACCCCCCAAAATCACTTACCCCCGAACCCCCCAACACCCCCACCCTATTTCCCGTAAACCCCCCCCATCCCCTAACCCAAACCCCAACCCTCTAAACCCCCGACCCACTTACCCCAAACCCCATTCCCCCCCACCCCGCCACCTACCCCCCTTCCAGCTCCATCATCAGACCCTTGTTACCATCTAGAACCAAAGTACTCGTCAAAACGAATCAAACGAGCCCAAACTCGATGGGGTTGTTTCGTTTTATTGTGGAGTGCCTGTGGCCATCTTCCAGCTCCATCATCAGACCCTGGTTACCATATGGGATCAAAGTGCTCGTCAAGACGAATCAAACGAGCCCAAACTCGATGGGGTTGTGTCGTTTTATTGTGGAGTGCCTTTGGCCATCTTCCAGCTCCATCATCAGACCCTGGTTACCATATGGGATCAAAGTACTCGTCAAGACGAATTAAACGAGCCCAAACTCGACGGGATTGTGTTGTTTTATTACATAGTTCCTATGGCCACCATCCAGCTCCATCATCAGATCAGCTCCATGTTACAATAATATTGCATTGTCATCTAATTTACACATATGTGCAAAATTTCAGCTCAATCGGAAACCGGGAAGTGGGTCAAAATCGCGCCCTAAGGAGTCAGTTACAAACAAACATACAAACATACATACAAACATACAGGTGAAGCTAATATTAAGCGTGTAAAAAAAAAATCACCCCCACTTTACGTCTATGGGAGGTACCCTAAAAAAATGTATTTTAGTTTTTTTTATTTAACCACTTTGTCGGCGTGACTGATATATATATTCATGCAAAATTACAGCTTTCTAGTACTAACAGTCTCTGAGCTTAGCCGCGGACAGACAGACATACAGACAGACAGACGGACAGACATGGCGAAACTATAAGGGTTCCTAGTTGGCTACGGAACCCTAAAAACGCTCTTTAAATATGATAATTTATTATTTATGAAATCAAAAGAATGTTAAATGACCAAATGTCCCTGTTAATTGTTACATATTTGCTGTAATTTATTTTTAAAACTGCTTTTCAATTAAAAAGACACGTCAAGATCGCTTACCTTCTTTCTAATGCTAAAAAAAACGAAGTATAGAACAGAAAAAACTCGATATCTTTAAATATTTTCTTGGTAAAAATAAATAATCCAAAGTTTATTTAACCTTGAGTGTGTTTATTCACCCAAGCCCAAAATAGTTTGGGCTTAAATCTTATAGAAGATTAAAATATAAATTATTTAAAATCTATACACATAAAAAGACGAGTCCTGACTGATTGACTGACTGAATCACGGCACGCACTCACTGAATGATTGACTCATCAACGTTCAGAGTCTCCTGAGAATTAGAAGGCTGAAATTTTGCATACAGTTTGCTTTTATAATATAAGCAAAGAATAAGTACGAATTTTTGGAAATATCACGGGACAATTGACACCAATTGACCTAGTCCCAAACTAAGCAAAGCTTGTACTATGGGTACTAGGCAACGTATAAACATACTTATATAGATAAACTAGCGACCCACCCCGGCTTCGCACGGGTGCAACTCTATTATGCATGTATTATATACATATAAACCTGCCTCTTGAATCACTCTATCTATCAAAAAAACCGCATCAAAATCCGTTGTGTAATTTTAAAGATTTAAGCATACATAGGGACAGACAGACAGACAGCAGGAAGCGACTTTGTTTTATACTATGTAGTGATAAATACTTAAATACATATTAAACATCCAAGACTCGAGCACAAACATTACACAAAATTGTCTGCCCCGACCGGGAATCGAACCCGGGACCTTAAGCTGCGTAGTCAGGCTCTCCAACGACTAGGCTATCCGGTCGTTACTTTCAGTAATTTTAGAAATTCCCACGAGGTAAGGAAAAAAACCGGGACATATTCACAAACTGATACCGATGATGATGATGATGAATTTTTTTAAATTGCTTTGCTGGGTTTACTTTATTCAGTGAAAATGATGCAGAAGAATTTAATTATGCACGTACAAAGTCGGGGAAGAAGTTAGTGAACAGACAGGTAATTTCGTAGTTTAAAACCAAGACTATAATATTATTTAAGAGCATCTCTTAATATTGATACTATGAAAACAAGTCGTTCATTGGTGGATAATTATTTGCTACAGTAAAACGGCAACAAGAAGCCATTTAAGCCGCGAAATAAACGTCTACTTTATATTGTTTATAGACATTACGGTTCCTACAAACGCAAACGCTGAACAAAGAAAATTGCTTCGAAAATCAAACCGTTATCACGTACCGCCATTTAATAAACACGCACACAGTTAACAAAGGCGTCTCAAGTCGATTCCGTTATCATTTGAACACAGGTTTGTTTCGAGTATTAATCCTTCTAAAATTCATTAAAATTTTCGAGCGACAAAGATTAACGGCGCTCGCCGTACAATGCAGAGCAACCAAATTAAACAATTCCAATTTATCTACCGAATACCTGGCTAGTTGAGCTGCGCTACAGCTAATTGCTAGAAACTTTTCTAATTAAAATTTACTTTAAGCTGTAAATGCTGGGTCTTTGCCGTTTACTTTGACGGGATGCATCGGTCGGGATGCAAATTCACGCTTTAGATGGTTACTCTGCCAAAATTATTGCTCTGAAAAGGGTTGTTGCAAAATTAAGACTGTATTTTCATTCTGAAAGTCAGACTTTTATTACAAAGCTTCTAGCTAGCTTACTAACTACATTAAGCTTAATCACTCACTTAAAATAGAATGAGACAATTATATTTCATAGAAAAGTTGTAAGTGGCTTAATTCCAGCGAAAGTTACCATCAAAAAGAATGTCTAAATGTTATCAACAAACGTCCCAGTCGAAACAAAATAAAGGGCCATATCCTGTCCCAATATTGTTAAGCTGCAACAACATTTGGAGTGTTCCAACGAGTAAATGACCAATATAGCACGCGTGATAAAGTTGACAGTGGGTGATATTATGGCAATTCTCATTATTGCTAGATTTAACGGCCATGTTATTGCCATGATATCTTCGATACGTTTGTTTTCGTGTTGACAGGTTTCGGAGAAGGGATCTTCTTTGATGCTTTGGAGAAGGAGCTAGAAATATTTAAAGCGCACTTTTAGAACTGCGTTTGTTTTTGGAGTATTTGAAGATCGGTCTTATTGACGTTGGCTTAGTAGGTAGTTTTATCATTGAGATAAGAAACGGTCGTGCTCGGTGCTCTTGCTTTGTGAATAAATTCATAAAACAGTTTTTTTTTCGTTGTAATTATTATATTATAAGACAAGTTATATTATTTTATTATGCAAATACATTAAAATGCAATCTAACAATGATTATTTTTGAAATATTATGAAATTTGTATTATATAAAATTAAAAATTCGAAAATTGTTATTATACAAAACATTACACACCTTTCTTGGTGATTCAACACTAATAATATACTCGCGGCATTTTTAAATACATTTGTAAGTAAAATAATATTCAGTGTATTGTTCACACAAAACTATTTTACTAGGCCCAGGCATGATTTATTTATATATTTATTTAATTCATTACATTTCACAGCATAACAGATCAACCAAAGCACTGTGAAAATCAGATACAATTTTTACAAAGAATATATACACATAAGAATAATAGAGTTTAAAATTGAACAGAAGAAGGTCGTATATCCATCTTCTCGCAATATCTCATACATTTCTCACACAGTTGTAACCATCTGCTTGCAAACAAATCACAGCCTGGGGTCGATTCGAGGAGTGAGTTCATCTGGTGCAAAGCTCGAACTAGCGGAGATTTTCTGTGGGGAACCGTTCGTGCTGCCGGCGCCACCAACAAATGGCGACAGCGTGGCCGAAAGAGAAATTTAGTAGGCGAGGGAACATACAGACTCATCAACTGAGCCACCAATTCGGGACAATCAGAATCACCACGCAAAATACCGCTAGATACAGTTAATAGTCTGAAATCTCGCCTCACCTCCAAATAATTGAAGCCTAAGACGCCCAGCAAAAATTTGGTTGGGTATAAAAAAGGATAATACCCATATATTCTCTTATACAAATAACGCAAGAATGCCTTTTGCACTCTCTCCAGAAGCAAGATATAAGATGCTTCATGTGGGTTCCATACAACACAAGCTGCTTCGAGCTTGCTTCTGACAAGAGCTGTGTAAAGGAGCGTTATGGACCTGGCATCAACAAAGTCTCTAGTGTTCCGAATGATGAACCCCAGCCTCCTGTAACAGTCGACAGCCAAGGCATTAATATGCTCATGAAAGTTAAGGCTCGTGTCCAGAAAAACTCCCAAATCCCGAACAGTGTCAACCCGAACTATAGATTCAGAATCCAGGAGATAATTATTAAGTAAGGGATTACGGGCCCTACTGAAAGTTATGAGCACACATTTTCATGATCAAACAGTCAAGTGAGCAAAATCACTTTCAGGGTGATACCACACCAATCGATCGAGAAATACCTATCTATAAACTGGTCGGTAAGTTTTGGTGTAGTAGTAAATAACTGTCAACCTCTACCAATGCATTCTACTATCGATCGACGATCGATCCATTGGTGTGGTGACACCTTCACCAAACCGTCGCCGCACCAAAGTGTCGGTCACTCTACGTCAATTTCGCAATTGAAAAATGTTTCCAGACTCGTATCAACAATGTATTTTCTTCAACAACAATGTAAACATTTGAGTGGTATTCAAGCACGCCATAACCGCATACTTAAACAGAAATCTTGGGTGGGCCGTAAAACTTTAAACCGCTCATTCAATTTAATATCAAACTCGTTGGGTTAATAAGGTGCTCTGCGAAATTATCAACCATATAATTAAAACGGCACTGTGGTGATGTGGTGAGGAAACTTCAGTGGTTGATTGGTTGGACACATACACGCACTAAATTATCTTTAGAAACTTTATAGGAATGAGACACCATTTTATTATTGTTACAAGTTACAAGCTTTTATTCACTTTCACCTGTCTCGTTGTCAGTGTGTCATCAAAATTAAATCTTGCAATTTAAGTTTGACCCACTTTCCGATTTCCGATTGAACTGAAATTTTGCATGCATGTGGAAATCGGGTGATAATGCAATATTATTATAACTTGACGCTGATTTGACTAATTATGAGGCTGGAAAGTGGCCATAGGAACACTTTAATAAAACGACACGACCCTGTCGAGTTTGAGCTCGTTTAATTCGTCTCGACGAGTGCTTTGGTCCTAGATGGTAACCAGGGTCATATAATGGAGCTGGAACATTTAAAAATAACATTTTAGAAAAACATTTTTAAAAACAATCATTTGTTAGGTCAATGTTAATAAAAATAAATGAAAGTCTGAAAATAATTGAATTCTGCATTCAAAATAATTATGTATTTTTTTGCATTTTTATCACCGTGCAAATTTTTTCAATAAAAGCGTGTTACACCTTCATTATTTCTCTTGCCGTCAAAATGTAACACGCTTCAACTAGATGACAGAAGCTTTTATCTAACATGCCACGTGTAGCGAAAGCCACAAAATGTAGCTTGTATGTTAAGACGTGCCAGTAAGTCACTAGGGCATACGGCACGAACCTAAGATAAGTAGATTATATTGATGCTGGCGTGACGATAGTCAATTCTGTTATCTGCACGCCTAGCCTAGCATAACGAATATATTGTATATATAAGTTAGCATTAAACCAGTTATTCAGGTCAGTACAAGTAGACATGTCAGTCATGGCAGTCTCAGATAGAACAGTCACATAGTAGTTTCTCTAACCCTCTGCTCTCTCTAATATCCGGCAAGATGTAGTCAGCCACAGGAACTAAATTTTGCCGCTAAACCACGTTTGAATGCAAGAAAGTGTGTAAGTTGGCTGTTTCAATATTTGCAAAATGTTTTTCGACCACTAGTAGTGGTAGAGCCATGTTGTAGCTAGCCGCTGCATCACGAATGGGCCGGCTTGTCCGGGGTAGTACCACCCTCGCACAGAACACCGGCGTGAAGCAGCAGTAATCCTGCTTGCGTTTCGTACGGTCAGTGAGAGTGCCGGGGGCCCAATACCTTACCCCTTCCCTCTTCCCCTCCCTCACCCCTTCCCCTGTTCCCTTTCCCTTAGGGCCGACAACGCACTGGCATCGCGTAAAGCGCTGCGGGTGTCTATGGACAGTGGTGATCATTTAACATCAGGTGACCCACTAGTTCGTTTGTCTGGCCTTACTAACATAAAAAAAAAAACTTTTTGGTATTCACCATCATCGTCCTCGTTTCAGACAAAACACGTCTACCGCAGAACGTAGGTCTCCAATAAGGTTCGCTAAACAGACCGATCGCGCCATCCGCATCTAACGCATCTCCGCAACCTAATGGTCATTGGTTTTGGTATTTGATTGAGCTGAAAATTAGCATACTATAAACACTTGCCACAAAGACCGCGTTGCTGATTCGTAAATTTGTCTTTACTAGAATTTTTATAAAAAGACTAGCAGCGGCGAGAACACGGTCTAGGCAGTGATTCTTCGATAAGCCTTGCTAGAGTGAAGTTGTATATTTTATTATTAAACTTATAGTAAAACAATCAAGTCTTGAAGTGCAAGTTTTCATTTAGATAGAAGATAGGCCGTGACAAGTTTGGTGTCAATATAACAATCTGATAGTAAAAATATCGTGGTCCAACCAGGACCGTCTCCGCAGAACGGCACTCTTCAATGATCAATGGCTTCGGCTTTAAACTTGATACAGATATCGTAAGTTTGGATGACAAGTGCAGGCAGCACAATAGCTTTGAGTTAAAAATAAAATTCTCAACAAAACTTTATTAGAATACAACCTTCTATTCTAATGTTTTCGTTACAACCTGCCCCGATTGCGTAAATTGCTCTACAACTTCGCGCCTACTTTGTCTATCCCGCCAACATTTTGCGGTATTGCGTGATCAAACCGAATCCAGAGTATCTATTAAAGTTAGTGTGGAGGAGTCATTAAGTGTTGAAATTGTTTCCTCCGTATCGTTCCCTTTACGCATACGCAATCGGATGGGGTGAGACGCAGTAGTCGCAATACTAGCAGTAAATTATCTTTGTTTTTGTTTTCACACTGAACAAGTGGGATAACTGTCGCTAGATAACAAAAAAACAATATTTTTATACCTAAACTTTGAGTGTAAAATTATGGAAATTTATTTTTTGTCTGTTCAAACCGTACGTATAGTGCGAGGTAATTGTATATTGGTTGGTTGGTAACCCTTAACTTTGTTTTCTGTAACGACGATAAAGCAATATTTAAGTACCAATTTCAGCCGTCTATCCATTACGATTCTTGGTAAATATCCCTGTGACGGCCAGATGGACGGACAGTGCAGTTAAATTGATAGGTTTTGGTTGTCACTGTTTAGGTTCGAAACCCTAAAAAAAATTAAAACATACACTCCTGACAATTTACCAATTACGACAATTATCATCAAAATCAACCGCTCCAAACTGTTTTGTATATTCGTTTGTTTCACAGCTCTTTACAATCTTTGTTTCATTGAGCGAGTCAAGCACGCTATATTCGGAATTAAGTTAATTTCCGGAAACTTAATTTGTTCCAAGCACTGAACAGAATTTAAGGGAACCAATAGCCTTTCACCGAATATAAAGTTAGTTACGACATTTCCAAATGACATAAATACTGCAATTAAACAGTTCGTATTGTGCTGTAACTTTGTAATTGTTACTGGTCCAACTTGAGATTACAGCTTCAACGATAAAAGAACTATTACATAGTTTGATAGTTTCAGGGACTTGGACAGTTGAGTATTTATTTTTAGCACATCTGAAACAATTGAACTTTATGATTGCTTTTAAAGTAAGAAATCGTTAAAGTAACTTTACAGCTTCAGCTGTTGATAACCTTTTTACTTATTTGTAATTTCTTGCCCATCACGTTCACGTTTTGTAAGTGAATGAATAAATAAATTATAATTGACCTTCTTCGTCACAATAGTTTCCCTGTTTATTCCTGTGTAGTTTCGAGCAGTTTCATGGCAACATTAATTGATTCACGCATCACTTTGCGCCGCTCTATGACGATGAACTACAATTGGAAAGCTCGTTAAGCCCGCTTCAGACCTGCAGGAACAATCGTACAAGTTGCATTACATTGGAAGATCGTAAATTCAACGAGTTTGGAGTGGTCAATCGAAAGCCGCAATGTAAAGCAGCTGTAAGATTTTTTTTTTCACGTTTAAATTGGGCTTTACTCCCCGCCGGCTGCGTTTTTTCGACACCTTCCTTGAGTAGTAACAACGTCAATCGTTAGGATAAGGAATAGTTATGGCCTGTGTTTTGAAGCTTTGAAAATGTTTTTCTATTAAGGTTAAGTATATCTCCTGTGATTCTCGCACCTTTTAGTTTTTCGGAGTTTAAGTGCCAGACATACATCGTTATCGCGGGAGCAAGACCAAATCAGTTAAAGAAAACATATAACAGAATGTCTGTTTAGTATACGGATATATTCTGCCTACAAGTTCTAAGCATCTAAGAAGTTTTGTAGCACAAAGTTTTCGCTGGAAAGGGTCAATGAAATTTTTCTTATTCTTACCGTTTAAACGTTTACCTACATACATAGAGAAGTCAATGTGTCTACTTGAATAATAGCCAGCAATGTGTGTATTTTTTACTAACGTATATTTACTTGGATTTTATTTAGGTTTCGTAATAGATCACAAATAATTATGTTGTGAACACAGTTATTATTACGAATAATTAATAAATGACGATGTCAAGCAAGAAAATTGGCTGAAGAGTTTGACGCTGCGATTGCGTAATTAATATTTTTAAGTATGAATTAGTAATATAAAGTCAAGTATGGAGGTCTGATGTTAGAAATAAAGTTGATACATTTTGAAATCTTCGGCATAAATGAAGCTCGATATCAGTGTCGCTTCTGTTATTGCTAATTGTCATAATCTTTCAGTACTGTCAAGTCGTTTTAGCTCCCGCGATAACGATGTATGGTGCCAAATTAAATTTTAATTTGAAAGTTACCATGAGCTTTGCGGTGAAGGAAAACATCGTAAGAAAACCTGCAAACACCTGAAAAAAAGTTCAACGGCCAATTCAAACTGGACCCGCGTGGGAATTACTACGGCCCAAGCCCTCTTATCCTGACAGGAAGCCTGTGTTTGGCAGTAGGACGTATAAAAGCTGCGCTGATGATGATGATGATACTGTAGACACTGGCCACCGAGACTGTGTTGCTGTTTCGTAAATTTGAATTTGCCTCTTCTAGAATTTCAATAAAAAAACGTATAGCGGTCAGATCACGGTCTAGTGAGCGATTCTTCGATAGGTTGTGCTATTGCTAATGTGATGTTGTAATTTACAGTGATGCTTGTTACTAAATACCAGTTCCTTAACTAAATCGTTACAATTATACATATTACAATACGATGAAAGTGATAATTGAGATTCGAGTCTGTGTGACATTGTTCATTTACGAAAAAACTGAAGGTTATCTTTTCATGAAAACTTGCGTTCACTTAGTCATGAACGTGTATTCACAATATAGTTATAAGTAGACAATCATAGTCATGAAAACACGTCAAAATACTTCCAAATAGTTGTTACAGCAGGTTACCATACCTATACCTACTCTCCACTAGGTTTTAGTTCACATTCGTTACACAGCCATTGCACTTTTGAAAGAAAGAAAGAAAGAAAGAAATATTTATTTGTGACAACTAACATAGACAAAAGAAAAATTAAAAAAGAAAAAAAAAATTAAACAATAAAAGTAAAAATAACACAATGAACAAAAAATAACTTACTTGTGTCACAAAATGGACCCAAATCAGCAAAAAAATTGCCACTCTTGCGAACGGCACTGATCTTCCTTTGGGACCATTTTGCGTGTGTGGAGGGTCATTAATATTAAACTAGGAAAGCTTTTAGATAATTTTAATAATGCATCATTGTTTTATAGTCTACCTCGTTATTCAGGTTTAATGTAAAAGTTGTTCTCCGTTCTAACAGCGTACACCTGTAATACTTTATTTTAACCAGGCTGTGAGACTGTCAGGGAGTGCGTTCAGTTCGGCTCGAGGGCCGGTCACTTTGATCAGGAGTGTTGGGCGCCGTAAAGAAAGTGACCGCCACAAACAGGATGGTGTGAGAGAGAGAAAGTAAACAACTATCTCGTTCTCATGAGTATTTTATTACTTAATTTTCGTGAGTCAATTCACTATCACTTCAACCAGTCAGTCAATACAGAGAAAGGGGTTGAAGAGGTTCAACCACTTTAGGTTACATTCTAGGAACTGAAAGTTACGGTTTACCTAAACCTTCAGAAATCCGTTTTAGGATTGATACTAGTACTTAAGACTATTTGAGGGCGGAGGCCCCGAGGTTACATCGACCTCCCACCAATGTTACACTTTATCTAAAAGGTATACCATGTAGTCATTTCAGAATAATAGTTAAAAAACATGCATGCTTAACATTGTCTAGATTTAAAACCAGCTAAACAGAATCAGTATTTCTAGGTAGGGCGTCCCCTTTCTAGAAAAGTGAAACGAAAGAGGCGCTTGACTTGCACGAGATATGTGGATTAGTTACACGAGCAGTTGACGTTCAAAGAGAAGCAAAGCGAAGGCATAGATTGGCTTCCGCACGCGTCCTTGTGCAGGGAAACCACAGCACACTGAGATCCTCCAGGTGTCCTCCCGGGCAGCAGGTAATGTCGAAGGTTACCTCCAGCGATGTAAGACTGCGCGGCCGAACCGCGGTCAGGTCCCCTCCTGCCGTAGCGAGCTTCGGCTCTCCGCGTCGTTCCCTCGATTGCTGGGTCGCTGGATATCCCTCGGAGTCTCGGGGTCTCCCTTGGAGTTTGGGGGGGGGTATCCCTTGAAGCCCTGAAATGATCAAGATGAAACATCAGGTATAAACTTTCAACCCATAACGTTGAGCGGGGTGACCTTGTTTATAAGAGTCGAGGTACTCACCAGTCGGGCGTTTATAGAATTAAAGTAGCCTTTATACTCGGGACAGCGGAGTGTGGATGTCTCGCCCTGTAATTAACACAATTCACTTTAGACACTAGTTTAAAAAAACACACACATCAAGGGGTCACGGCCGTGGAGGTTAACGAACTCACCAGTAGGCACTTGGAGAGGTTAGGACGGACGGAGGGAAATAGCCTTTATACTCGGGACTGCGGAGTTTTGGCACGACGCCCTGCCAAGAACAAAAATACATCCTTAGATACAAACTGTGAATCACACGTGTCGAGCGTGGGTTTATGTTTTTTTATGATTGAAATAAAACTTACCGGTTGGGCATCCCAAGGAGTTGAGAAGTTAAGTAGGAAGTGCTAAAAATGGCCTTTTAGCTCGGGACCGCGGAGCCTTGAAGTGTGGCTATTCAGTTACATGCCGGGAGAACGAAATCTAAAACAAATAACGGAACTTAGTCGCTGAACACCGCCCCGTACACGCGGCACTTTAACAAAACTCGAAATATTCAATGCTCACCTTTGCCTTTAACTGAGGCTAGCAATCAGGCATCGTGGAATTTCCCTGAGTGGGAATCACCTCACTGGGACAACAAATAGACTTTCTTTGGTAAATTAGTTTACGCTCCCGAGATTGCATCAGCCATTTGCCACGGATAAAGTGAAAGGCTCCGAGCGTCATCAATGTCGCCAGGTGCAAAACTCGCCAGCCGCTAGAGCCCCTCCACACACCGAAGCGCGCGCTCGTCCGGGAACCGGTGTATAGTCGCGCGGCGGGTGGGTCTTATCGCAGTGGGAACAAACGTCACGACTGACACCTGTCAAACGTGACATCCGAATCACAACACGGGTCGCGTTGTGAAGCTCCAGTTATTATGTTTATTCAACGATATAATCGTAGAAATTAGTCATTAAGTGGTACACAGTCATACCGTAAAGTGTAGATCCCCGGGCGAGGTCGCCCGGCGGCAAAGTGGTGTTAATTGCTACGCCTGGTCCGTCGGCGGCCGGGCCCCACGCCACCGAGTGTCCTACGAGTGTCCGTGTAATAAAAGGATCAACAAAGTATGTGACGATTCATAACGGAGCACCCGGGCGTGTCGCCTTCACCAGCGGCCTTCGCCCCGTATGGCGAGACCACGGTAAGTACGTCTTAACTTCGACGTTGTAGGCGCGCCGATCCGTGTCGGCCGAGGCCTTACGATACGGAATCCACAAAGTAGCAAGTAGGAGCACCTCTGGCAAAAGAACCACGCAGAGACTGTGCATCAAATGAGACTTCAGTATGACTAATTAATCTCTGTACCGTAGAAATATGACCCAAACGCCTACTCAGATTTTTAGGCGTTACAGTAGGGTTTCAGTTGGGAGAAATAATTTTATTTCAGAATTTGAATAAATTCTGAAATAAAATTATTGTACACATAAGAATGTGTAAGGCCAAACCCACCTCCACCATTGGCTGTCAAAGAGATACCGAGATAGATAAAGGTAACGTAAACCTGGAAAATTCATCCATTAGCTCAATTCGTTCTAAACCAGAGTGGTCAGACTTAAATCACGGCAATACATGGCAGTATGGCACGACAACAAATGGTCCAGAGAGTTCGGCAGCATGGAGTCCCGGGTTCTATTCTGGCCTTTGACCGTGGATATTACCTTCGGTCAGATGAAAACACCATTTATGTTCCCCTCTCTGCGGAGTTCACAAAAAAAAAATTTGCCCATAAAAGTATTCGAGGCCAGCATTCATGTATAATCCTTGCCAGTTAGGGAAAGATTTTTAAATCATAGGCCCGGAATGGGGTCACTAACGGAAAACGTAACTGGTCCATTCCAGATCTACTACAGCTTACAAACTAGAGAAGAATCCTTCTCGGAACAAGGGATGAAGCATTCACCCTTGATGACGATATCACGTCACCGTATTATTCTCTAACGAGAAATCTTTGCCATTTAGGGAAAGATTATTAAATCATAGGCCCGGAATGGGGTCACTAACGGAAAGCGTAACTGGTCCATTCCAGACCTACTACAGCTTACAAACTAGAGAAGAGTTCTTCTCTGAACAAGGGATGAAGCATTCACCCTTGGAAGAAAATGACACTCAGCAAACCTAACAATACTCATGAGAAAATCATTTTTCCAGTAACCCATCACCAAGTCCTACTTGCTAAACTTATTTGACACATGACCTTCGAGTTCGATGAGTCAAATTCATCAGAACACTAATGGCACCTGGTGTCATTCTTACGGAACTTTAATAGAACTTAACACTAGGAACTTCCGAGTTTGTAGTCCTTTTTCATTTTATGGTTGAAAAGGACACACGTTGGATAACGTCAAGAGAATAGACTCGGCGTGAGACATAGCCAAGTAAGAATTTAATAGTAGTAAGAACCAATCAGAAGTTTATTGCTAACAGAGAACGGGGCGTGACACACAGCCTAAGACCGTCAGAGAAAGATCCTTAGAGAGTATTAAATAAGTGTAGGGACGAACACAGAACTATGAAATATTGAAATAGGACATCATCTGGAGTCAGAGCGTCCATTTCACAACTAAGGTATGCAGATGTAAACTTTGACAACGTTTACAGCTTGAGTAACGGTTGCCACTATGGCCTTACCGACCTAAATCTAACCTATTTAAGATTTACAACATCTTATGTAACCTAAAACAGCACGGGACGGGACGATTAGACTATCGTTAATCCTATGGCTCCTACATATCAAACTTATAATCTATCTCATGCCAATGGTTTCCCGGGATGAACCATTGTTCATGTGCTTTCTTTACAATCTTTACATTCCATAGCCAACAGACAGGACAAATCTTTTCCTTCCAATTGTTCTCCTGCAAGTCCGGTCATATATTTACGTGCTTTCTTTACAATCTTTACATTCCATAGCCAACAGACAGGACAAATCTTTTCCTTCCAATTGTTCTCCTGCAAGTCCGGTCATATATTTCTTAGTGTGCTAACACGATTCTTATCTGTAAGGGTCTTAAAGGTAAAACACAGAACAAAAATTTGTGCCGTGGAACGCGAAGCTACCTAACGTTCACGTAGCATTCCCTTGCTAGGAACTAGAAAGGTAAAAACGATCGCTCACTTGGCTCCCTATCCTATTGTGTAGGATCGCCTTCCGGCTGATCCTCACCACGTTCGAGTAAGTCCTTGATGTGAAACTTCCCCAGAGCTTTACCCTCCATAGACTTCAAGGAGTAAACCAAAGGGCCATGTTTCGCGCTAATCACGCACTTTTCAAATTTAGGAGAGAGTTTGGCGCTAAAGTACTTACTAGCGTTGGACAAAGGAAAACAGCGCTTATAGATAATTTGACCTTCCTCGAACTGAATGGGACGCTTCCGAAAGTTATAATATTTCACATTCCGAGTATAGGCCTTCCTGAGATGACTCTGAACTGTGGAGTAAATACTGCGCAACTGGGACAAGTTAGAGGAAAATGGCTCGCGCTCCAAGACAACGGACACCGGGTCCACAGGAACATCGAGATTGAGCAGAGCTCCATCCAACACCATTTCTCTACCATGATTCAAGTAAAAGGGAGTAAACTTCGTACTCTCATGAACGACAGTGTTGAGGGCACATTGGATCTCGGGTATGTTCTGATCCCATTTCCGATGATCAGAACGCACGTAGGAGGCAATGGCGCGGACAATATCGCGGTTCAAACGCTCCGTTTGGTTCGTTTGGGGATGGTAACGGGGGTTGTAAAAGATGTTAGGGACATTGTATTTGGCCATCAGATCTCTGAAATCCTTGGAAATGAATTGCGGACCATTGTCCACATAAATATATTTACAGACCCCGTTCTGCAAGAAGACACCCTTTTCCAAACACTTAACAATAGATTTGGCCGTGACATTACGTAAAGGAAACAAGTAAGAAAACTTGCTAAAGTAGTCCACACAAACAAACAGGTATTGGTTCCTAGAGTATGACGGAGGAAAAGGACCCAAGATGTCACACGATATGGCCTCCCATGGTTTAGTAACTACGCGTGGGTTTCCCATTAGGCCAGCGCGAGCAGTGTTGGCAGGTTTGTAACATTTACAAACCTCGCAGGCAGCCACGTATTTCACCACGTCCGCGTACATGTTCGGCCAGAAGTAATCTGCACTAAGGCGTTTATGAGTTTTAGCAACACCGAAATGCCCGGACGTAGGTTCATCGTGGTACTGTCGCAAGGTCTCCTGACGATGTTCACTAGGGACCACCAGCTTCCACTCAAAACTAGACGTAAGGCTATACTTGTTCTTAGACAATCGAAACAATTTCCCGTCGGTGACCGTGAAGTTGGGGAAGAGACGCGGGTTGTCACTACAGCCCTTAAGCATCGTAGTATACCAGGGGTCCTGAACAGTTACTGGGTCGAAAGAAATAGAATCCACCTTGATTCGTGACAGAGTGTCGGGAATCACATGTTCCTTACCTTTCCGGTGTATAATCTCGAAGTCGAACTGGCTCAAACGACAAGCCCATCTGTTGAGTCTCCCGGTCGGGTTCTTCAGCTTATAAAACCATTTCAGCGAAGCATGGTCTGTAACGATGTAACACTTGGAACCCTCCACATATGGTCGGTACTGCTCCAACGCGTAGATGACTGCAAGGAGTTCGCGTTCGGTGGCCGTGTAATTCACTTCCTGCGCATTTAAGGTTCGACTACAATAAGCCACAGGGTGGTCAACACCATCGATCCGCTGAGCCAACATACCGCCGATGGCAAAAGAGCTACCATCTGTATGGATATAAAAAGGGCTGCCAAAGTCAGGGCACTTCAAGATAGGGGCGGTGATGAGAGCCGATTTTAGGGTATTAAAAGAGTCCTGAGCTTCCGCCGTCCACTCGAATTTGCATTTCTTACTCGTCAGTCGAGTTAAAGGACGAGCGACCTGAGAAAAGTTCTTTATGAAACGCCGATACCAACCAGCCATTCCGAGAAAACGCTTTAATTCCTTTACTTCGCGAGGGATCGGAAAATTCATAATTACCTCGACCTTGGAAGGGTCGGTGCGCAAACCGAAGCGGTCCACCATGTAGCCTAAATATTTAAGTTCGCTACGGCAAAACTGCGATTTTTGCATGTTGATGGTTAAGTTAGCGTCCTTCAATTTCCTGTGGACCCGACGCAGTATGCTCACGTGTTCCTCAAAAGTAGACGTACAAATAACTACGTCATCTATGTATGCAAAGACCTTGTTGTCAAATTCCGCGGAGAACAAACTATCCATCAATCGCTGCATCGTGGCACTCGCTCCTACCAAGCCGAAACACATGCGATTATAATGGAATAGACCACGACCAGGCACGGTGAACGCGGTCTTCTCCTTAGAGTCCGGATGTAGTGGAATCTGATGATAGGCAGCGCTCAAATCGAGAGAGGTCAAATACTTAGCATCGCGTAAATTATCTATGATGTAGTTAATGTAGGGCAACGGGTAAGCGTCGGTCTTGGATACTGCATTAAGGCGGCGACTATCCAGACAGATTCGCACTTCACCGTTGGCCTTAGGAACCAGAGTAAGAGGAGAATTCCATTCCCCGAAAGATCGCTCCACAACCTTGTCCTTCAGCATACGGTCCAATTCAGCATCAAGGTATTTAAGTCTTTCCGGACTAAGGCGGTAGTATTTCTGCTTGATGGGTCGGGCATCACCCGTATCAATCACGTGCTGTATCAACGGCGTGCAACCTAAACCTACCTTATCAGTGTTGATACTGTCGAACAACTGCTTAACAGAGTCGACCTCCTGCTTCTGTTGAGGGGTGAGTTCCTCGTAGTCGCGCAAACCATCCTCCTCAATACTACCCACGATGGTTTCAATAGAAGAGACGTTAGCAGGAAGGCAAGAGAGAACATCCGGTGCTAAATTGAAGGCCTGCCAGAAGTTAATGCCGAAGTGTATAGGTAGCTTAATCTCAGGCAGGACGTGGAATAAAACAAGCCGAACCTCTCCCTTGTACTGGATAGGTAAATTCATATAGAAGTAAGAGACATAGTCGACGCCGTCCGCGACTCGTAGGACACGCGGTCGGTCGAATCTCAACATTTGAATCTTTAGTTTTAGAAATTTAACATGTGCGTTCGCTCCAAGCACGGAGCACGCTGCGCCACAATCGAGAAGGCCGCAAACGTTCACATTGAGAACTTGCACTGTCAAGTAAGGACGATAATCGTCGGCAGAAGGTAAGAAACAAGTTTTTAGAGGTCGCGCAACGCAGACTTTATGCGGGACCCGGCAATCTAGTTTTTTGAAGAAGAAGCACCCTCCTTGCACTTCGGACAATCAGGCGTACGTACGCCGGGATTACCACACACAAAGCAGACCACTTCGCGGGATCGCTGGCAGCGGTTGGTTTTGTGGCCAGCCTGCTTACACCTGAAACAGTAAGTACCAGCAGACTTCTCAATAGAAGCGACCTCGTGCCTACGGGAAGCCGGTGCATTGCGTGTTCGAACCTGCACGTCCGGCGCCACCGTGTAACCTGATGAAGAAGGTTCGGCAAAGTTGGATGAGCGCGATGCTGCAAGCTCGAGACGCATGCACAACGACTTCAGCTCCTGTATTGAGGGGACATCAATCAGCGCGAGTTCCCGGCTGTATTCGGGTCTAATATTCCGTAAAAGAATGTCCAAGCGTTCGGCTTCTGCTACCGGTACCGTCAATCGTGAAAAGAGTGCGCCCATGAGGGATAAGTACACAACAATAGATTCGTGCCTAGCTTGGGTACGTGCCCTTATCTCACCTAGAAGCTTAAAGTCATAATCCGGTATGTCAAAGTCCGACTTAAGAGCCGTCAGTATATCTGCGTAGCAATAGAAGTTACCTTTATTGGCACGGTACCAGAACAACGCCGGTCCATCCAATATATCAGGGAAGCCGTTAAAAACCACCCGCTCAGGTATGTCACGGGCCTGCCTCAGTTCCTCTAACCGTGTAACGAAGGCACGGACACAAGTATCGCCTTTAAATCTAAGGTTCAAGCTAGCCAAGTTGTGGCGGGGCTCCGCTCGGCACGTCACCGTAGGCGCGGGCTTGCTCGGAGAGCTATAGACCTCCACTTCGGAATCCGAAGAATCCCCCTCGGGGTTAAGAGTTGAGAGGCATTGAACCAGCTCACCTCTGAGGGCCTGAACATCACCATCTAAACCAGTGACCCTATTCAACCTTCCCAAGTAGTACTCTACTCGTCCAACCAGCCTTTCCCGTCGAGACTCTGGCAGCAGACCTCCATCTGACACCTCCTTCACAAGACCCTGGATAGCAGTGCGGCATGCAGCCAGTTCAACCGTTATGTCAGTCGGAGCGTCAACACCAGGCTTAAGGCTACCTCGTCGGATGAGAGAGCGAGTCTGTCTAAACAACTTACGTAAACTAACGCATGTGTCGGAAGCGGAAAAAGGTATTTGTAAGTTAGTAAGTTCGTACGCAAGCTCCTCTTTGGTTAGCCACTCAATTTTGATTGGTAGATCCATCTTACAAACTAATAATATGCCTTAATACGTATTAGCTAGATAGAGGTAAGAACTTAAAAGCGGCTCGAGGGCCGGAAACAGTTATCAGTTAGGCAGCAGTAAAAACTTCAAATTGGCACGAGGGCCAGAGACACTTAGTATTGCTTATTAACAGTAAAGGCTTTAGCCCAGTAGAGAAGCACTTGCTAATTTCAGTAAAGTAAAGTTGTAAGATTTTTGCACCAGTTTAGAAGTATTCACTTAAAGTACGTTGTCATAACGCTTGTAAACGCTTAAGCTCAGTATAAAAGCACTTGTTAGTTTCCGTTCAGAAAAGTCAATAGGTTTAAGCACTATTATAAAAGTATTCACTTAAAGGAAAGTTCACTATAGCACTTTGGTAACACGCAAGCGTCCGTCAGAAACAGGACCCTAACTAATCCACATATGTACCTCGCTATACCCATGAGAACAAGAGACTCAACAACCATCCTTCAAGCCACACGTTGGGAACGCCACTGTAATACTTTATTTTAACCAGGCTGTGAGACTGTCAGGGAGTGCGTTCAGTTCGGCTCGAGGGCCGGTCACTTTGATCAGGAGTGTTGGGCGCCGTAAAGAAAGTGACCGCCACAAACAGGATGGTGTGAGAGAGAGAAAGTAAACAACTATCTCGTTCTCATGAGTATTTTATTACTTAATTTTCGTGAGTCAATTCACTATCACTTCAACCAGTCAGTCAATACAGAGAAAGGGGTTGAAGAGGTTCAACCACTTTAGGTTACATTCTAGGAACTGAAAGTTACGGTTTACCTAAACCTTCAGAAATCCGTTTTAGGATTGATACTAGTACTTAAGACTATTTGAGGGCGGAGGCCCCGAGGTTACATCGACCTCCCACCAATGTTACACTTTATCTAAAAGGTATACCATGTAGTCATTTCAGAATAATAGTTAAAAAACATGCATGCTTAACATTGTCTAGATTTAAAACCAGCTAAACAGAATCAGTATTTCTAGGTAGGGCGTCCCCTTTCTAGAAAAGTGAAACGAAAGAGGCGCTTGACTTGCACGAGATATGTGGATTAGTTACACGAGCAGTTGACGTTCAAAGAGAAGCAAAGCGAAGGCATAGATTGGCTTCCGCACGCGTCCTTGTGCAGGGAAACCACAGCACACTGAGATCCTCCAGGTGTCCTCCCGGGCAGCAGGTAATGTCGAAGGTTACCTCCAGCGATGTAAGACTGCGCGGCCGAACCGCGGTCAGGTCCCCTCCTGCCGTAGCGAGCTTCGGCTCTCCGCGTCGTTCCCTCGATTGCTGGGTCGCTGGATATCCCTCGGAGTCTCGGGGTCTCCCTTGGAGTTTGGGGGGGGGTATCCCTTGAAGCCCTGAAATGATCAAGATGAAACATCAGGTATAAACTTTCAACCCATAACGT
Source organism: Archips crataeganus (assembly GCA_947859365.1). Lineage (NCBI taxonomy): Eukaryota > Metazoa > Arthropoda > Insecta > Lepidoptera > Tortricidae > Archips > Archips crataeganus. Next base: position 3,954,082 of record OX402050.1, on the reverse strand, counting down.
TGAGCGGGGTGACCTTGTTTATAAGAGTCGAGGTACTCACCAGTCGGGCGTTTATAGAATTAAAGTAGCCTTTATACTCGGGACAGCGGAGTGTGGATGTCTCGCCCTGTAATTAACACAATTCACTTTAGACACTAGTTTAAAAAAACACACACATCAAGGGGTCACGGCCGTGGAGGTTAACGAACTCACCAGTAGGCACTTGGAGAGGTTAGGACGGACGGAGGGAAATAGCCTTTATACTCGGGACTGCGGAGTTTTGGCACGACGCCCTGCCAAGAACAAAAATACATCCTTAGATACAAACTGTGAATCACACGTGTCGAGCGTGGGTTTATGTTTTTTTATGATTGAAATAAAACTTACCGGTTGGGCATCCCAAGGAGTTGAGAAGTTAAGTAGGAAGTGCTAAAAATGGCCTTTTAGCTCGGGACCGTGGAGCCTTGAAGTGTGGCTATTCAGTTACATGCCGGGAGAACGAAATCTAAAACAAATAACGGAACTTAGTCGCTGAACACCGCCCCGTACACGCGGCACTTTAACAAAACTCGAAATATTCAATGCTCACCTTTGCCTTTAACTGAGGCTAGCAATCAGGCATCGTGGAATTTCCCTGAGTGGGAATCACCTCACTGGGACAACAAATAGACTTTCTTTGGTAAATTAGTTTACGCTCCCGAGATTGCATCAGCCATTTGCCACGGATAAAGTGAAAGGCTCCGAGCGTCATCAATGTCGCCAGGTGCAAAACTCGCCAGCCGCTAGAGCCCCTCCACACACCGAAGCGCGCGCTCGTCCGGGAACCGGTGTATAGTCGCGCGGCGGGTGGGTCTTATCGCAGTGGGAACAAACGTCACGACTGACACCTGTCAAACGTGACATCCGAATCACAACACGGGTCGCGTTGTGAAGCTCCAGTTATTATGTTTATTCAACGATATAATCGTAGAAATTAGTCATTAAGTGGTACACAGTCATACCGTAAAGTGTAGATCCCCGGGCGAGGTCGCCCGGCGGCAAAGTGGTGTTAATTGCTACGCCTGGTCCGTCGGCGGCCGGGCCCCACGCCACCGAGTGTCCTACGAGTGTCCGTGTAATAAAAGGATCAACAAAGTATGTGACGATTCATAACGGAGCACCCGGGCGTGTCGCCTTCACCAGCGGCCTTCGCCCCGTATGGCGAGACCACGGTAAGTACGTCTTAACTTCGACGTTGTAGGCGCGCCGATCCGTGTCGGCCGAGGCCTTACGATACGGAATCCACAAAGTAGCAAGTAGGAGCACCTCTGGCAAAAGAACCACGCAGAGACTGTGCATCAAATGAGACTTCAGTATGACTAATTAATCTCTGTACCGTAGAAATATGACCCAAACGCCTACTCAGATTTTTAGGCGTTACACACCTATTAATAATTAATTTACAGTCGTCTTGTTTTGAACTTAAATGTTTATCTAGCAGCTGAACGCTAAAGTTAGAATTTGCTATTAGAGGTAGCATAATACATTCGATGATTTAAATGCAGTAAAATGGGCCGCCATTTAAGAAGACAATTTTAGTACACAATTTGAAATGGCTCATATTTGACTAGGTTTTCTGTATCACTTACTAGGTATGGTGGTATTCAATAAATTACTATTGTTTGGTATTTCTGAGAATAACTATGAATTAAGAAGTGATCAATCTAAAACAACGCCATTACAAAGGTGAAGGTCAGTCCGAAACAGCCAGTGAAAACAATGAGGTTAGTACTTATTCACAGAGCTTTGACAATAAATTATTTTCCCTTCATTCGGAGGCGTATATTGTTCGCTATGTTAAGGACCTTGGGCCCAGCGGTAAACAACAATAGATAAAGTTTGTTGTAGACTAATTCACATAACGGTTGTTGAGGCTCAACTACTATTCCTGGCACAGATATGTGCGCAAACAGATGAATTGCCCGCCATTGAATGTAGTAATTTCATTTGTCTAACTTAGGCTACATTGAATATTCACCGCGTACGTGGTTGTAACAGTGTCAGAGTTGGTAAGTTGAATCTTACTGTATGTGGTGACTTGTACCTTTAACATGACATGACAATGTTAAATGGGAAATATTTGCATTGGGTTTCTGATTGTCCGTTTGTCACAGGAATGGATCTTTGAAATCATAATAGATATCTATCTATAAAATATCTACTTTAAAATTTCACACAGTGTTTTAATATGGCCGTTGACATGGCCATGGAACTTAAACCCTTAAACATATCTTAGTAGTAGCAAGTTTATCACACATAATTTTATAGGTTATTTGATTAAAATTTTCGAACTAAAACAATTACTTTGCTCACCCGCGACCTTACAATAGTTACGTTTATGCAAGAAATGTGCGTTCATGCAGTTCCTCCACCTCCACACTGTACGAACACACACAAATCACATAAACCCAACCATCACCACCACCAAGCTACACTGACGCGTTTCGAACTCAACCAGAGCTCATCTTCAGAGTTACCACAACCGTATGCTATGCTACCAAACGTTAAACTAACAAACCAAAACAAATGTTTTAACTTGTCACTGTAACTTCTCAAGTACCCACTTTATTTTTCTTATTCTCAAACTACCCCACAAAAATTAACTTTTATTGACATATTTAAAACTACCTTGAATTTTTTTTTGTTTATTTATTTATAAGGCATATTTAATTAATACTAACTGTTCAAATTCGACCCAAGCCGCAGTAAAGGAGAAGATACTAAATTTACCTGTTCATTAATAATAGACCCCATAGTGTTGTACCTAATTATTTCCATGCATTCCAAATGCTATTTATCAGATAGCGATCTCAAATGGTTATACAAAATCAATGGTAGATAGTTTAGTTCAAAAGAAGCAGGCACGGTTAGTAAATAGCATGCTTTACGCTGCGTTACCTTCTCAGTCTACTAACAAATATAGATCTAGCATCTCTTACGTCGGGGGTTTGTCTGATAAGATTTATGGCATTTTAAAATCAAACAATATTAATGTTGTCTTTAAGACTAACAACTCTTTGTACTCTAGGCTATGTAACCACAAAGAACAGGTAGATAAGGGAACTAGATCGGGGGTATACAAGCTTACTTGTAATGACTGCAATGGGATATACGTAGGACAGACAGGCCGAAGTTTTAATACTAGATTTAAAGAGCATGTTTCGGCATATAGGAATGAGCATCCAGATAGATCGAATTTTGCAAAACATTTGTTAGAATCAAATCATTCATTGTTAGATTCAGATTCTTATGAAGTGTTACATTATTGCGGCAAGGGGTTGCGTCTGGATGCTCTGGAATGCATGGAAATAATTAGGTACAACACTATGGGGTCTATTATTAATGAACAGGTAAATTTAGTATCTTCTCCTTTACTGCGGCTTGGGTCGAATTTGAACAGTTAGTATTAATTAAATATGCCTTATAAATAAATAAACAAAAAAAAATTCAAGGTAGTTTTAAATATGTCAATAAAAGTTAATTTTTGTGGGGTAGTTTGAGAATAAGAAAAATAAAGTGGGTACTTGAGAAGTTACAGTGACAAGTTAAAACATTTGTTTTGGTTTGTTAGTTTAACGTTTGGTAGCATAGCATACGGTTGTGGTAACTCTGAAGATGAGCTCTGGTTGAGTTCGAAACGCGTCAGTGTAGCTTGGTGGTGGTGATGGTTGGGTTTATGTGATTTGTGTGTGTTCGTACAGTGTGGAGGTGGAGGAACTGCATGAACGCACATTTCTTGCATAAACGTAACTATTGTAAGGTCGCGGGTGAGCAAAGTAATTGTTTTAGTTCATTAATATGGACCTCCGCAAAGTAACGCCTGATTCAATAAATTATTTAAAATTTTCGATTTTATAGCTTTTTATATTTTATAGCTTTTATAGATTTTATAGCTTTTATAGATTTTCTAAACTAAACATACACTAAAAAACAAATTTCCAGTATTTTTCACGTCAAGTAGACGTAAAGCTCACCATGAATTATGAGAACAAAGCTTCGTCGACAGCCTGCTATCACACTTCGCTGCAGCCTTCATTATACGTGAAAGAAAATATCACCCTGTTTGCCACTTCATTAAGTAAAACAAACACTTTTACGTACTGCAACCGCGGTGATACGAGAGCTTGTTGTTTGAAAAAACATTTTGGTTTACCAGTACGCAATGTATAAATGAGATACAGGATGCTTCTAATTTTGTAGAAGTCAATATAGTTATGCAGAAAATATCAGTGCTGCAGAACAATTTTTATATTAAGGGGCTGTTTCACCACCCATTGATTAATTTTTACTGGCGGATAAATGTGATACCGTCTTCGTCTATTCGAACAAAACAAACAGAGACGGCATCACATTCATCTGTCAAATAAATTTGATCAATGGATATAAAACAGGGTTTAAGGGTCCTTTTTATCAGGTATTGTGTTTTTTTTTAAATAATTTATAAGTGTACTGTGTAAAATTAAAGTTAAAGAGTAGCCCGGTCATGTTAATTTTCTCAGTGCTTTTTGAACTTTCTTACTACGAGTTATTCAATAACTAGTCGTTGTTTTGCATGTTTCATTATTTTTCACCATTAGTGGTCTTAAATTCCAACCAAATGCACAGAATTCCAGGAAGTGGTTGGAAATGGTGAAACGTCTTACATACAACTTAAATAAAAGCTTGAAATAAAACGAATATGGACGGAAAGCACGCAGAACTTTCCATGTAATATTTTCAAGGAGCTTCTTTAATCAAAAACAACCGGCACAGTATCGTAAGTGCCGGTAAGCAAATGCACTCATGTACCCGAGAGTCTTCGCAACTTTTCGAGTAGATTTTTATAAATTCAATTCGTCAAGCTGTCAAAAACGGGAAAGCCGAGCTCCGTGCGCAGAACAAAGCATGTATAAAATAAATTGGATCGTTGTTTTCTATGCGAAACGAAAATTCCGTTTACTAACTTAACTATTTGGGATGTGTTTTTTTTTAGAATATGTGATGAAAATTTTTGTAGCAAAGTCGGTGGCTCTGGTGTAATCTATATTTGAAACGAATTGGCTATTCGAGATGACGTGTTTTATTTTGAATAAAAAAGTTGAAAATATCTGTACTAAAATCGATGGCTCTAACGTAATTATTATGTTTATAACAGCGAAAGTTTCAAACAGTGAAGTTATGTTAAGTTGCAATAATAGGTAATATTATAAACTTATTTAAGTACAAGTTCTGAAAATAATTATAAATAAAATCAAGTATACCTATACCTATTTTCTATCTATAGGTACATAATATGAAATAGTAAGTAGACTAACTAATTGATTAATTGATAACATAAACAACACGTACAATTTAAAACACTTGGAATAGAGACTTGAAATTTGCCAGACATACACTTTGAGTATCACAGAAGTGTACCAAGAGGGGACATTTTGAAATTACACGGAAGCGAAGCCGCAGGCTTAAGCTAATACCAAACTTACACATTTAATTTTGAGCTATAGACGTTTGTTGTCAAGTTTTAACAGTAAATATTTTCTACATTAAAATACTTGTTGTAACTTGAGGTACTTAATATTTCCCGTCATAACATAATAATGATGCGTGCTAAGCCCCATTTGTTAACTTGAAAGAAGATGTTTTTGTCGCCACCCCATAACACTCAATAACTGTCATGCTTTTGTCGGCTAATTCGACAACTTTTTATGGTGATTTTTATACGGCCTGCCTAATATACGGCGTCATGCCCCGAGCAAAGTTTGAGGAAATACTTCTGACCATTAATCAAATACCGCATGGGAACCATAAGTAGGGAAAAGTAAAGTAATTGTTATAATCCTTCCATCTCTTTTGTTATCTAACACGAGCTGGAACAATATCCAAGATCCACTTCGGGTCGCTGAGCCAACGGAGTAAGTAAGTAAGTAAGCTGGAACAATAAAACATCGAAATAAGATCTGTGTAGCTTACTTCTGTTAACAACAATATTTACAATAGTGAGCAATATTTCGCAACTCGAAGCTGCTATACTGTGAAAGATAATAATCCACACATGAGAAGTTATATAAACGTATGAAGCACTATGTAAAAGACGGAGCGACCAAGCAAATTACTAGCAAGCGATATGACTGTCAAGTACACGTACTCCTTTTTATGGAGTGCACGTAAAAAGCACAATAACGAGAATTGCAAATTTCATTCATAGCGTACAATTTTGTTTAATCTTCAACTGGTTGAACATGAGCTTTTGAAATGATTCTTTAACGTTTTTTCTCCTTGCGATACAAATCATTTGATACAAGTTACTAAAGGGTCCTACGTGTATTGATAAGAGCTTATAGGTCAGAAATGGGAACAACCTTTAACAGATAAATTTTGAATAACTGAGTTACTTTGTCATGGAGAGAGCCTATTGCCCCAATTTCGTTAAGTAATGGAATCAGAAATGAGGAAATCCGTAGCATGCCCAAAATCTTCTACAGTTGCAGTCTGCAATATTGATGCGGCAATGAGTTAGGTACAGTAGCAGCTTGTGTAATAGATTGGTAATATAAGGAAAGTTCTCCATGACTATTTTGGGAGTTAGCCAAATAACGCAACAATTTCTTTGTTGTTTTAACTATGCAGTAAATTTGTTTTAAGCTTATCTAAGCGCTCTTGTGACTCTAAAACAAAGTGCCATGTAGATAAAAGAATGCAAGTCATAAATTAAGAGACATTTTTTTAGTTTTTACAAGCTTTTAGTTAATTTGTAAAGTCCGTATGTATGGGAATTACCAGTTTCAAATTTGGTGAATCAAATCACATAATAAGTAATAGTACTAACGTACAGAAGGATCAGTCTCGAACAAAAGTCAACTTTAGGTATAAAAATTTGCCTACTCTTACGACCGTTAACTGCTTGCACGCGAAATTAAAACTTATCGTGTGATACAAGCTTTCATATTCCGTTGGGCACCGCTGAACCGAAACCAAGAGCACAAGGTTCCCACTCGCCGATACTGCGGAGTGAAACCCCCTGGTTAAATTTCGGTCACTATTAGTACTGGGACTGACCTGAAATTTGATGCGGATAAGAAAACTGGATGACGATGCATTATCTCAAACTATAACAGCAAAAAAGCTTCTATTTTGAAAAATAGTAACAAATACTTTCAATGAACAATCTGCGATTACCACATATAGACTAACCGCAGTTTATGAGATTTTGTGGTTATTTAGTTAGTACATAATTTTATTTTAGTATAATAGCAATAAAGCAAATAAAGAGGAAAAAGGTATAAACTTGAGTCAAAGAGAAGTTTAATGTACAGTTAGCCTAAAAAGGTTGAGTACTTTTATCTCATGTCGTATAAACTTGAAAAGCAACATTGAGTGACAAACGTGCACTTGATATTGACACTGAGTAATACACAATCCTACTAATATTATAAGTGTGAAAGCTTGTAAAGATGTTTGGATATTTGGATGTTTGTTACTTAATCACGCATTAATGGATGAACGGATTTACATGAATTTAGTATGGAAATAGTTTGAGATCTTAGGAATAACATAGGATAGTTTTTAACCCGGAAAATTGCACAGTTCCCGCGGGATAGCGATAAACGAATTCTTCGCGAATGGAGTCGCGGCAACAGCTAGTCTTCCATTTAGTGGTTTCAATTCAAGTGCTTTAAAATGAATTAAACACTGACTGGTCATACTTTTGCTGTAATTAACAAATACTCCCAAAGCCTTCCTTTTTGTGTACATTTTTGTGGTACAAATATTCTCTCCAATCTTGATTCAAATTTCAATACATGCTTGTACAGCGAGGTATTACACATTGACCTTGTCATCGATCCGGATTACTGGGAACGTGTGCCACATACGATCACCGTGCAATCACACCCACCCCCGGCACTCACGTACACTCAACGTATCGCGACACAATGTCACTTATGCCACCGAAAAACCTATTAGACGCGGGGAACGGATGGTAATATTAAGACCGCTTTAAAGGTAGGTAGTATCTTTGGCATTTTCTGGATAGTTTTTCGTTTATCTTAAAGTTTTTAGTTAATTTGAAACCTTTTGATGAATAAAAATAGAAGTATTTATATAACTAAATCAAAGGTTTAGTATAAATATTATAACCAATTGCCTAAAAAATGTATGTATCATTCTTTGGCACGCCCTGCAGCCTTAACGGCTCAATGGATTTTGAAGTGTGAGAAGTCATTAGAGTCGTCTCAGTTCCGCGAGTGACACAGGATATATATTTTCCCGGAATTCCCATGGGAACGGGAATTATACAGCCGTTTTTTTTTTCATTTAGTATTGAAATTAAAGTTATTTTAGTAATTGCATTATGAAGTAATTTGGTGACTTAAAAAGATATTGCTTCAAATACAAACTACTTAATATAGTGAGTGGGGGTAAGATGAAAATAAGATGAAAGGCAGTGTAAGATGAAAAACTACTCTTAGTACCGGGTGCTACGAGTGGTTTTTCATCTTACCCCCACTCACCCTAATCATTTTCTTTGGGTAAAAAGCATAGTGTTCCCCATGGCGTATATTAACTGCCATAAAATGGGTCCATCAATTTCTCAAACGAAACCTCTGCTTACCAACCAGACGGGTGTGGAAGAATATCAACAACAAATTGTTGAATAATTCAACAAAACATCTACCGGGAAAATAGTAAGCGTTCTTCTTGACAGCGTTGGAATAAACCGGCCATTGTAATATATTATTATCGAATAAAATTTATGAGGACTCCAACAATTTTGGAGACCATTTTGTAGATAACGTCCTCGAATAGGTGCCGGGATAAATTATAGCACGTTTTATATGGAATCTATCGAGCTCGAAAAATATTTGAATAAATTTTGAAATCTGCGAATCTAAAAAATTCTTTTAACTGACTTCAAATCCTACTAATAGTTTGTCTTTTTGTGTGTGTGTTATCTTTCATGTTATGCGAAACAAACATGACAGATTTGGATTAAATGCGATAGTCACGCGAGCAAATCCGTGAGTAAAGACTAGTATCACAAAATGGATTAAAAGAGATCTTATGTTGAATTATCATTTTTATTAGTACTCGTTCATCATCATCGTTTCAACCGTAGTACGTCCACTGCTGGACCTAGGCCTCCCTCATTGATACCTTATTACTCCGGTTGGAAGCGGCTGTATAAACCTTACCTTGAACCTTGTATAAACCTTGAACCAGCGGCCTTTACTAGGTGATCCGTCAACCTCGTGGTAGACGTCCCACGCTGCATTTGGCAGTTTGTGGTTGGCATTGGAGAATTTTTCGGCCCCAACGGCCATCTGTTCTGCGTGCTATATGGCCTGCCCATTGTCATTTCAACGAGCTAATCCATTTAGCTAGGTCAGTTACCCTCGTACGACTCTTTACTTGCATAAAAATATTATGTGATAAAAACGACTCCTTTACTTACTAACCACACACTTTTTGTGCTCTATTAATAAAAAAACAAGTCACCAGACATTTTTAGGATTTTCATTTTAAAAAGCTAATCAATGCAAGTATCACAAGAAACGGTTTCACTCTGAACCTGCATTGACAAAATAGCGCCAAATGCATCGACGACTGCCGAAAGAATTTTAATCCATTTGACTTTCGATGCCAATCGCATTCATTCATTCATTCCCATGCTTAATAACAACTAAAACATTCCCAGACGCTGTTAACAATGAATGTTAATTTAACGAGTTGAAAGACCTGACATTGGTACTTTATTTTTGACAGATGCAAATAATACGTTGTTATATTCTCACCTCACCGCATAAAATATAAACAACCTAACTGCTAATATTACTTTTAATTTTAAACCGTATTACAATTGAGTCTGAGTTTGAATTTGAAACCGTATTTTTCCTGAAAGTTTTGCTTTATTATTTAGCTTGTTGCTTTCAGAAGGTCAGAGTACGCTATATGGAAATTCGACGAGCATAATTTATTTTCTCTTTTTAAGTTCGGTTTTAAATTTAGACGTCTACATTTAAAAGCGAATATAAAAAAGAGACTCATTTATTATAATCGTCAATCAAACGTAAACGTTTTAGTGATATTTTTTCTGTAAGGCATAGAAAAAAACACGAGAGATCGATTAAATTATTATTATAAATAGAGTCAAGGGAATAAACGATGATAGTTAATTAATAACTTTGTTTTGTAAATTTTGTAATGTTTCGTATATATAATAAATACTTATACTCTAAGAAACGAAATTGCGTAGGTACCAGGGTGAAACGTTCTCACAGTTAAATTTACGATGATTTCTTTGGCAGATGTTATTATGTATATGGAATGTCAAACAAGCCGTCAAATTTCCAGTTAGGTAACCTTCTGAAACGAAACAAATTTTTTTTTTGCGGGACAATTTACACCAATTGAGCTAGTCTCAAAGTAAACATAGCTTCTGTTATGGGTACTGCATAACGGATGAACATACTTAAATAGATATAAACATCTAAGACTCGAGAACAAACTCTCGTGTTTTTAAATAAATATCTTCCCCGCCCGGGAATCAAACCCGGGACTTCAAGCTTCATAGTCAGGTTCTCTAACCACTAAGCCATTTAGGTAGTCAAAACTTTATGCAACTAACTCTTAATTTATTGAGTTTTTCACATGTAACGTACCTTTAAGTTACTTTTACCTCAAATCTGCTGTAATAACGGATTTGTCACACTGAATGCGTTTTGTGGTCGCGGTCAGGTAAAATTGAACGCAGCCCGCATTATGTATGAACTACATAGGTACATTGTCGGTCTCTATAATATAGATTTTATATTGTGCGTGATATAGAGATCGACAATATTGTTTGTTGTTTGTTGTTGTTTGTATAATAATTTTTATGCATTCAGACAACACTAATCCGTATATTATTATTATTATAATGAGGGCTGCGTTCAATTTGACCTGAGCGCGACCGCAGAACGCATTCAGTGTGACACATCCTTAATAAAATTAACTACTTATGTTTGAAAAATTAAATAATTAGGAAATACCACTTTATACAAAAAGACGACTCGTATAAACGCAATTTTGATTTCATTATCATCCCAGCTTAAATACGTCCCACTACAGTCCGCAAGTCTCCTCACAGAACGAGAGGGCTTTGATTTACTTAATTAGAAGTAAAACCCACAATGTGTCTGAAGGTCCTTTGAAAGTCATAATGAAATGTGTAGTCATAAACAAAACCCTTTAATCATAATAAAATTGCTTTGTTGCAACTGAAATTAAAATTATTCATCAACACTGTTATTCCGCCACGCAATGTAAACGTTATTTGAATTAACCACACAATTTCAACGTTTTTATTACCATAAAGAAAACTAACTCAGATATTAAATAATTTATTGAATCAGGCGTTACTTTGCGGAGGTCCATATTAATGAACTAAAACAATTACTTTGCTCACCCGCGACCTTACAATAGTTACGTTTATGCAAGAAATGTGCGCTCATGCAGTTCCTCCACCTCCACACTGTACGAACACACACAAATCACATAAACCCAACCATCACCACCACCAAGCTACACTGACGCGTTTCGAACTCAACCAGAGCTCATCTTCAGAGTTACCACAACCGTATGCTATGCTACCAAATGTTAAACTCCACATTAACACATTTACACAGTTTAACATTTGGTAGCATAGCATACGGTTGTGGTAACTCTGAAGATGAGCTCTGGTTGAGTTCGAAACGCGTCAGTGTAGCTTGGTGGTGGTGATGGTTGGGTTTATGTGATTTGTGTGTGTTCGTACAGTGTGGAGGTGGAGGAACTGCATGAGCGCACATTTCTTGCATAAACGTAACTATTGTAAGGTCGCGGGTGAGCAAAGTAATTGTTTTAGTTCATTAACTCAGATATTGCTTCTAGAATGACACTAAAGCACAAGCATTCTTCCTTATGCCACTTTGTTTCAACGAACGACTTGCCTCTTCTGTCTAGAGGTATACAAATAAATATTATAAAGAGTTTCAAGAAAAGAGCATGGTCAAAAATAACAACTTGTACGTAGAGAATGTTTAATAAAAAAAAACGGCCAAGTGCGAGTCGGACTCGCGCACCGAGGGTTCCGTACAAATTTATATGTATTGTATCTATGAACATCCAGTCTTAGCAGACCCCTGCTCCTAAGCAAAATGTGAGTGTGGGATCATTGTAGATTGGATACTGATATAGACAGACAGACAAAAAAATGTATACTTTTCGCAATTTTTCCTTTATCTGTGCTATAAGACCTTGCTTCGTACCAAATTTCAAGATTCTGAGTTCACGGGAAGTACCCTGTAGGTTTTGATTCCCTTGCGAGTGTCGATAATTTGCGGAAATTTGCGGCATAAAAGGCTTTATCTTTTGATTGCGTTAAAAATTTATGCTTTTCGCAATTTTTCCTTTATCAGTGCTATATAATACGTTGCTTCGTACCAAATTCTAAGATTCTGAGTTCACGGGAAGTACCCTGTAGGTTTTGATTCCCTTACGAGTTTCGAAAATTTGCGGAAATTCTCTTTTGATTGCGTTGGCTTAGAAATTTGATTTTTTCACAGGTCTAAGGGACCGTAAACCTGAGTATTTGATATAAATTTCAGCTTGACACCTCCACGCGTTCCAGAGAAAAAGGGTCTTGACAGACAGACGGACGGACAACAAAGTGATCCTATAAGGGTTCCGCTTTTTCCTTTCGAGTTGCGGAACCCTAAAAATACAAAATATACAAATGAACTAAAACAATTACTTTGCTCACCCGCGACCTTACAATAGTTACGTTTATGCAAGAAATGTGCGTTCATGCAGTTCCTCCACCTCCACACTGTACGAACACACACAAATCACATAAACCCAACCATCACCACCACCAAGCTACACTGACGCGTTTCGAACTCAACCAGAGCTCATCTTCAGAGTTACCACAACCAACAGCTCAGGCGTCAGTGTAGCTTGGTGGTGGTGATGGTTGGGTTTATGTGATTTGTGTGTGTTCGTACAGTGTGGAGGTGGAGGAACTGCATGAACGCACATTTCTTGCATAAACGTAACTATTTTAAGGTCGCGGGTCAGCAAAGTAATTTTTTTAGTTCATTAATATGGACCTCCGCAAAGTAACGCCTGATTCAATAAATTATTTAAAATATACAAAGTCAGTGCAAAGCTTTGTTAAAAAAAACAAAGAAAATAACTTAATATATTTGACAAGTTAAGTATGAAGTATCTTTTTCTATTTATTTTTTATTTTCTTCAACTTCATTTTTTTTATTACTTTTACGGTCATCCCGTGAAACCATATATTTCAAACTAAATACAAACTAAAATATAGATGCACAGAAAAAACCCCAGAAAAAAGACCAATGCTGGGAATCGAACCCAGGTCCTCAGCGTTCCGTGCTGCGTGCTTACCCCTACACCATCACTGATCTAGAAGTTAGCGACGAATCTTTCCCATACATCGTACACTTCAGTCTGTTATAATCACATTTAGGCAGTGATAAAGCGCATCTATGTTATGCCCTCTACCGAGAGACTTCAACACTCCTTCGGAGCTACCCGCTCACCTGGACCAAGAGATGGCGCTACTAGGCCAACTTTTACAACTGGGTTCGATTCCCAGCATTGGTCTTTTTTCTGGGGTTTTTTCTGTGCATCTATATTTCAGTTTGTATTTAGTTTGAAATAATATATTTGAATCTAAACCCAAAAACTATAATATATAAAAATATCACTCAGATTGCTGCTATTAAATTTGGGCATAGTGTTGGCTGCGTTTTCTCATTGTATGGCAATGCCATACGATCATCGAGAAAAGAGCCAGCACTATTTTGTCAACTGTTGAACGGACCTATATGTACTTATTATTTTTCTGTTTTTTGTGTAGTAATAAAGAGTCACTGTGGTGAACCCATTTTGTGAAAATCACATACACTTAAAAATTTAATTCACTCATTCGTTCCATTCATGCCAGCCTTTGTGAAACAACCTATATCTACTGAATCGTTACCATGAGCTACTTGGCGTATCGTTAAAATCCAACGGCAATGTCACACATAAAGCATTACACAGCCTCTCTATGGGGCGCAATATTTTCACGCTCAGCTGTGGAACGGCGCTATATTTAGCTACCATCGTTTGACGTCCTCGTTATTAGTAAAGGAGGTGACTATAATTTTCCAAGCTTTTATTTAACTTATATCGTTCGTGTACAGGTCGATTCAAAAGAGCGAATGGATGCGAATGAAAGTATCTGTGAGTTACCCATTTGAATACACCGCGCATAATACCACACGCGCACACACACACACACACACGCACACACACACACAACTGTAGCTATCTGTTTATCTTTGAAAAAATTTTTTTTTACTTTGTTTAATGTTTGAATTTAACTTTTTTTTTCAATATTTTGTGGTTAACGTACAGATACAGACCGCATCACTATGTGTTATTATTATTATTATGGTCTTTTGGCTGCCACGATACAGGCCTAGCCTAGGTGGAGTCATTTTTTTTATTTTTTTTTGTTTTTGTACTTAAATGGTTAATAAATTTAATTTACTTTTCTTTTACACTTCACACAAGTGAAAATGACACGCGTCAGTCATTTTCCTACAAAAATGTCAAAGTGCCATTACTTTCATTCAATCCATTCGTGCCAGCCCTTGTGAATCGACTATCGACCTGTATAATGTAGTCACAAAAATTTTAAAACATTTTTTGAGCATTTCCCGGTATCCGAATTACCAAAAGTTTGCAAAACTTATGTCAATGAACTGAAACAATTACTTTGCTCACCCGCAGCCTTACGATAGTTACGTTTATGTAAGAAATGCGTGTACACACAGTTCCTCCACCTCCACACTGTACGAACACACACAAACCCAACTATCACTACCACCAAACTACAACACTGAAACCTAGTAAATGCTCATTCACCCTAGCCTTGAAAACGGCCAAATTGTAGTGTTCAAGGAACACAATCGCAGGCTGGGGATTCCACTCCTTAGCTGTACGGTTGATGAAGGAAGAGCGAAAACGCTTTGTGTGGAAGAAAGGAGCAGGTGGAATAAGGTCGTGCAGTTCCGAAGCACATTCACCGAAATGTGGCCTGTAGAATACCAATAGGGAAGCCACTCTTCTGCGATGACGATGGCTCTGGCGACAAAAATCCACATCACAGACGACGCCGATGAGCCTCTTCGCTCGCCGATCCACCGAATCCAAAGCAGCTAGTTCATATTCAGCGGAACCGTCCCAAAGGTGGCAGCAGTACTACATGCAGGATCGAACTTGGGCTCGATAAAGACCGACTGGTCGGTAGTGAACGCCTGACTCCATTGTTAGGTCCAAATAGAATACCAAGCTTTTTCGTAGCGGTTTTTGCCAAGGATTCTATGAAACTCCTGAAATTCAGTTTAGCTTAGAGGTCTAAACCAAGGAGATGAAGGTGGTCAGATATTGGTACAGACACACCTCGGAAAGTTGGAGTTAGATTAAAAGAACTCCGTTTTGCGGAAAATAATCACGCCTGGGTTTATTTTTTACAGTCGTAAAGCCACTCGAGCAGAAATGCCTTTTTCAATCTAATATTTAAAAATTTCGTGTCACGGTGTTTGTTATCGAACTCCTCCGAGACGGCTTGACCGATTTTTATGAAACTTTTTTCCCGCATTCGGTAGGTCTGAAAATAGGTCGTAGGCAATTTTTTTTGTACCTACTCCTATCTTCCGCGGTTGGAGTCGCGGGCTAGTTTCTCTATAAACTTCATGGCCTTTATAACACCCAATGTATGAATTATTTATTTATTACTCTAGCAACTTAGCGAAAATCTCGGTGGCTCCCGTTCTACCGAGGATATAACGTAAGTAACAGCGTTGTTTCTGGATGGAAATGAGCAATGCAAGCAGAAGCGTTAGGGGTTTACGTTGCGCTCTTCTGAGCTCTGTTTGTGTAGTACACGCAAATATGATGTTTAAATGTCAGCTGAGGGTTGCAGGATTAAAAAAGTTAGAGCTCAGAAAAACAGCCTCTTAAAATTTTGTCTTATTTATTAGTTAAGTATGAAGTATCTTTTTCTATTTATTTTTTTATTTTCTTCAACTTCATTTTTTTATTACTTTTACGGTCATCCCGTGAAACCATATATTTCAAACTAAATACAAACTGAAATATAGATGCACAGAAAAAACCCCAGAAAAAAGACCAATGCTGGGAATCGAACCCAGGTTCTCAGCGTTCCGTGCTGCGTGCTTGCGTCGGTCTTATTTATTGTCAATTTTTATTCGTTTGTCATTTGTATTATTTATAATTTACATTCATATTCATTTGTTAAGAAAATTAAAAAAATACACGTCAAATTATTATAATTATTCAGTCCGTAAGCTAGACGCCTAGGTCTTCCTGCCGACGCCTCCTGGGCCTACCTCGTCAGCCATGTGATTGCCATCTTTACCATCATCATCGACGTTGTTCATGTCGCGAATTATTTACTAGGTATCCAAAAAACCGGCCAAGTGCGAGTCGGACTTGCAGAGTTCCGTACAAATTTGTAGGTCATCATCATCATCATCATTTCAGCCGAAAGACGTCCACTGCTGAACATAGGCCTCCTCCAAGGCTCGCCAAACAGATCGTCCCTGCGCCATACGCATCCATTGCGTTCCCGCCACCTTCAACATGTCGTTGCTCCATCTTGTTGGAGGCCTACCTACACTGCGTCTTCCGGTCCGCGGATGCCACTCAAGAACCTTTCGGCCCCATCGGCCGTCAGTTCTACGAGCGATGTGCCCTTACCCACTGCCACTTAAGTCTAACGATTCTTTTCGAGCTATGTGTCCGTGACTTTTGACTTTTGACTTTTCTTGCGCGGATTTCATCAATTTGTAGGTATGTCAAAATATTCGGCGCCGTTAACCGCCGTATCTATTATAATCTAGTGTTAGCAGAGCCCTACTTTTAAGTAAAATGTACCCAGCGTAGGCTAATTTTAAATTGGTAGGATGGGACCCCTTACAAAATTACAAATATATAATTTTCAGATTTTTTCTATACTTATAGTATAAGACGGTGTTACTTGCCAAATTTGATGTCAACGGAAAATACCCTATAAATCTTGATTCCCTTAAGAGTGTTGCAATATACGTTTTTTGCGGCATAAACGGATATCCTTTTCTTTACGTTAGCTTGGAAGTTTGATTTTTTCACAGCTTCAAGGGATTGTAGACTTGAGCATATTCAACTCGATACTTCCACGCGTTCCCGAGATAAAGGGTCTTGATAGACAGATGGAAGGACGGAAGAACCCTAAAAACCACTACTTCCTTTAAAAAAATGTTCGTAAGGCAGCAAATTTTTTGTTACCGGCCAATGTATTAAGTATTTATTTAATCAAAAGTGAAAACAAGTGAACTATCTTCGATTGGTCATTAGCTACAGAGTTTGTATTACAATTTAATACTCGACTTTTTCCGCTGTTAAATTGATTCATCCCACTCAAAGGGATGTTTATTATTAAACAAGTCAGACTCGCGTGCTAAGGATTCTGTACTTTTAAAGACACCTAAAATTATATACGTATTTTTCGCTTTAAGTATTTATACGAAAAACTGAGGACTTCACGGATCAGTGATTTTCTGACTTTTTACCTTTACTTATACTGTTATGCCTGAATTTTGCCAAATTTTATAATTTTATGCTAACGTGAAGTATTCACGGTTCACATCCCGTAACAAATATTATCATTCAACTTTCATTGAAGCTTAGGGTGGCATAGGAATTTTTAGGTCGTCTATACAAGGGTTTGTATTACAATACCGAAGTACGAAAGACTGAATGTATTAAAACATCGAATGGGTCAAAAGACCGACAGGATTTTTTCTGAAACCGTAAATTTTCTCAGAATTTATTAAAACGGCATCATACAGAACCCATTAGGTTAGGTTAGGTTTGTTTTATAACAAACTTAAAAAGTTAACGGTTTCAGAAAAAAATTTTGTCGGTCTTTTGACCCATTCGATGTTTTAATACATTCGGTCTTTCGTACTTCGGTATTGTAATACATACCCTCTATACAATGAAGTCATCCTATAAGGATTTTTTTCGAAGTATGGAACTGTAACAAGTCACAAACTAACTTAGAGTGCTAGGGGATGAAAGCCAACAAGTAAAACATGGTAAAGAACGCAGCAAAATATCTCGTCAAAAATCGTTGCCTCTCACGAACATTTTGTTCTTATAATCACCGAACATCGTCGTCTGCGGTAATAAAATTATTTTACAGTAAACATTTTGCGAATTAAATTTTAAGGAGTTCTCGCTGAGAGTAATAGTCCGCTCCGAGCAATAAAACGCTTCTACACAAAACCTCATTTCAGTACGCACCAAATTTTCTCTTTACCTGTAAATAAAGCGAAAAGATTCAAAAGGAAAATCGCGTTTCCTTTTTATTTATTGTCACTGTTAATTACGAGGTTTTACGTAAGAATTGCTAAGTATGACGCATGAATAGCTTGTAAAGTTTAAAACTACGAAATCCACTTTAATTGAGTCCCTAACTAAGGTCCCCGTTTATGTGGGCCGCTTAAACAAGCTAAGTCTTCAAAACACTAAAACTTAGTTTTGAAAATGTGTACATTGATATCCTTGAAGTTTAGTGGAAACTATGAACAAGTTTAAATTTGTTAGCATTTTTACACAAACTTCAGACAAGGTTATCAATTTGCTAGAAATTGTTCAAAACTAAAATACAAACTAGGTAAATAACTTTAAACTTTACTCGCTGAAGAATCAAATATCATCTATTATTTATATCGAAGATTTTGTACTTTATATTATTGTGGTATCTAGTTAATTCATTTACCTGCCTTTTATGTTTACTGCTATCATTTTCATTTCATCTAAACTTTTTCCTTAAAAGTTAAACCCGTGTGCTGTTTTCATTTATTTCAATAATTGACATACAAACAATCGATAAACCTGATTACACTTAAACAGAAAACCCATCACCAAAATGTGTACCAACATACTTGTTAGTGATGTGTCGAATAAAACCTAGAACGGTATAGCTGCAGGCGCTTTAAATGTGCCTGCCACAGGTGTAGTAGCAACAAGGGTGAAATGGAGGGTTGCGGCAACTGAAGGCTGCAGGAGAAACGGACAGCGGGCACCTCGCCAGGGTGCCAAATGGTGCGGGCGTAACGTCCGCTGGGGCGAGTGGCGCCCCGTGGTTGAAGCAGTGGGCCTTGCTTGGATAGTCATAGCAGCATGGCCTCTCTTTTTAAATAAAAAAAAAATAATAATAACAAAAAATATTACGGGACAATCTTACACAAATCGACCTAGTCCCAAACTAAGCAAAGCTTGTACTATGGGTACTAGACGAAGATAAACATACTTATATAGATAAATAAATACTAAAATACCTACATAGAAAATATCCATGACTGAATGCCCTTACCGGGATTCGAACCTAGGACCTCTTGCGTCGTAGGCAGGGTCACTAGGCTAAAAGCGGTCGTCGTTTTTGTGCCTTAATTGCTTCAAGCGAAAACATCTAGAAAACATGGACTTGAAATAGGCTGGAGATAAAATGACAGGCGTTGATTTACGGTGATTCGTAACAATAAACAAAAGCCAGGATTATTTATATCTGACGTGTCGTGTTGTGGTGTGTCGGAGCGGTTTGTGTTCATCAGCAACATTATCATCTCCGGGCAATAAACTCAAAGTTGCTCAGCATAGCCTTCCTCCCAGATTGAGTGACCTATGGAAAAACCCAAGCACCTACTGCTGCTCAAAGCTAGAAAACACCAAGCACCACCGTTCCTTAACCCAAAGATTACCATAGTACCTATGGTTAGTAGTTATGACAATTGCATGTATAAATTACTAGGTTTTGCCCGCGACTCCGTCCACGTGGAATTAGTAATTTGGGCAGCTAATTTTTTTATCCAATTTGCTTTTTCATCAATTATGACTCTCCTTAGTTCCTCGATATAAAAAAATTACCCACCCCGGACCTCTTCCCCACCCCCACCCCGAACCCCCTCGCATACCCGCGTTCACATTCACCACCGTACTCCCAAGTCAAGCGTGCCTATAGAAGTTTTACTTCAAAAACCCCCGATTTTGAATCATTCTTCCGCTCCGCTCCTCTCCTATTGGTGTAATAGCGTGATGATATTACAGCCTATGTCCTTTCTCAAGCTCTAGACTATCTGTGTACGAAATTTCATTTAAATCGGTTCAGTAGTTTTAGCGTGAAAGCGAAACAGAGAGACAAACAGACAGACAGACAGAGTTACTTTCGTATTTATAATATTAGTTAGGAAGGATGACAAACGACACATTATCCCATATAAAATCCGGGCAAACGATAGAGAACCGTGTACCCGGTAACGCAAGTTGAAGAAGCGCAACGTTGCCAGTCTACGCTCGACTTAATGTGCCCATGTAATTAATGTCACCAAACATGTAGAGCGAAGTTTGGCAACGTTCTGATGCCAAGTGAATCCCCGGCTTTAATTTCAAAGTGGCACAAGCAACTTGAAATTACCTTTGCACTAACACGAAAAATTACTTTGTCTGAATACCTATAGACCCCTGTTTGCTTATTGGTTGAAAAGTTAATTTCAAATCAATTTGACTTAAAATTAAATAATACAAAGTTTGATTTTCCAATTTACTTTTTAATTTAAAATTGGGTGTTTAAATAATTTCAATTAGAAAACTTTTAAAGATTTCGTACCTTTCAAAGTTGACGGCTTGGCTTTGCTCAAGCAATTGGGTTTTGTTTAGAACGGGAGTCGAGATAAAATTATTAAAATGATATTAAACTCTATCTCTGATTACGCAAAGAAAAGTGGTTATTATTTAAAATTAAAATGGAAAATTGCTTTTAATAAAATTATCTTGCCAATTGTGGATCTGCATTGATCGATAACTGCGGTCGAGGAAATTGAATCACATTAGAACGGTTCCTCCGTAGTTGGTAAAACCGTTACGCTGCAGATATCATGGAATTTTCCAATACAAAAAAAAATCTAAGTAATACAGGCGGCCGGTAGAATATCAAGTCACTCGAGACCAAAAACAGTCTATAGTATTGCTATCTATAACCTGCGATAGTATCGATCGTATTATACTCTGTCAAGGCATTATAACCTAAAGTATTTATTATGTGGCTAGTGTTGTCGTTAAGAAATATCAATAAATGTTAAAACTATTTCGCTCACATCTTGTAAAGTATACTTTCAACGGAGAGCAAGTTTCCAAACCTCAAAGACTCGTAACACAAACCTTCCTCAGAAGCAAACATCGCCTCAGGCATTTAGTTTAACTCACTCTCAAGTACAACTTAAATGAACACTCACCTCGGTGAACTATGCAAGCTGTATAGATAAGACAGAAGCCATTGAGTACACAATATGTTCATGTGTTTTTACTGAAAACAATGTCAAGAGAAAAAGACAAATAAGTTTAAATTATTTCAGTTTCCGGAGTAGTCTTTGAAGTCAAACTTCTGTTTGTTCTATTCTGAGCGGGAGCCTCGTTTGAACTGATATGGTAAGTGAGTCATGCAAGTAATTAAAGTTTGCAAGTGGTTGGTCGAACGTTTGGCGTATTAGTTTGGAGATATGAAACTTAGATGGCAAGAGCGTTTATATATTTGTGTTGCAGTTCTCTAGTACTTTGAATATGTTTCGTAGTTTTTGTTTTCATTGGTATTTTTTGAAATATAGCAATATAAGCAAAAAAATTACAAAAAATAAGTTTGTAAATATTGGTTTGGTTAGATCGTGTTACTTTGGCTATTGGAATTACATCCAGGATTTATTATTGCATTGAAATTATGGTACATTGACGACCAGATGGCCTAGTAGTAAGAGAACCTGACTACGAAGCTTGAGGTTTCGGGTTCGATTCCCGTGTCGGGGCAGATATTTGTATGAAAAATACGAATATTTGTTCTCGGGTCTTGGGTGTTTAATATGTATTTAAGTATGTATCTATCTATATAAGTATGTTTATCCGTTGCTTAGTAACACAAGCTTTGCTAAGCTTACTTTGGGACTAGGTCAATTGGTGTGAATTGTCCCATGATATTTATTTATTTTATGTATTTATTGTCATATTATGGCTAGGTAATATAGCTGACCGACCACGTTATTATATTTTAGACTACATGAAACCTAATTTTTTTCTTGCAGAATTTCCCATTCAGTTGTGTAACTCCTTGCCATTTTTCATAATGCTATGTAAATTTTTAGTTCCCACAACATAATAACAAAAAGTTTTATCTTTTGATCGTAAATCCACTCAGACATTTATTTTTTACAGGTAACGTAATATATTTTATATTTTAATGCGGGAAACGGCGGGGAAACGAATACAGCCCAATATGTACGAAGGGCGTTCAATATAAAGTGAGAATGAGATGCAAACTCTTTTAATATTACGAAATTAAATACTGGCCGGTAAAGCTAATCTATCTAGCTGATTGCTATGAAAAAAAAAAACTAACTGTCTTTTGTTTAGAAAAAAATACGGTAATTTCTTTGCAATGCTATTGAGTACGTTAGCGAAAATGGAGAAAATTTAACTGCGCGCCGTTATCAAATACTTGTATTTGAAAAATTTTTCTACGGACCAAGTCAATTTGGATTTGCGGGACACTTTAGGGTCTAATGCTCCTCCGTATTCGACAGTCGCACGTTGGTGCGCCGAATTTAGACGTGGAAGAACATCGACAATGGACGACCCTCGCTCCGGACGCCCTACTACAGCAGTAACTGAAGAAATTGTGAAAAAAGTCGAAAACTCAGTTTTGGCGGATCGTCGTGTCACAGTTCGTTTTATTGCTGAAAATGTAAAGATTTCAACGGTGAGCGTGCATAATATTTTACATGAACGCTTGGGTATGAAAAAGGTATCTGCGCGTTGGGTACCAAGAATGCTTACTGACACGCAAAAACAAACTAGACTAGAGATTTGTCAAGAAGCTTTGAACCTGATGCAGCAAGACCGGGAACTTTTTTTGGCGCGATTTATAACAATGGACGAAACATGGCTCCATCATTACGACCCAGAAACGAAACTGCAGTCTATGACATGGAAAAGGCCATCATCTCCAACTCCGAAGAAATTCAAGGTGAGCCCATCTGCCGGTAAGGTCATGGG
This sequence comes from Archips crataeganus, assembly GCA_947859365.1. NCBI lineage: Eukaryota > Metazoa > Arthropoda > Insecta > Lepidoptera > Tortricidae > Archips > Archips crataeganus. The sequence goes on along the minus strand of OX402050.1, from coordinate 3,930,886 downwards.
CTCTGTTTTTTGGGATGGTAAAGGGGTATTAATGATTGAGTATCTCGAGCATGGAGCTACTATTACGGGCACTTTATACGCCAAACAAATAGCAACATTGCGCAATGAGATCCGCGAAAAACGGCGAGGTAAACTCTCGAAAGTTGTGCTGTTCCACCAGGACAATGCCCCGGCACACAAGTCCGCCGTTGCAATGGCTGCAATTCGTGATGCTGGGTTCGATATCCTTAAGCATTCACCAGATCTCGCTCCCAGTGATTTCTACCTATTTCCGAGATTGAAACAATACCTGAGAGGCCAGAAATTTGAAGACGACGACGCGGTAGTCGCTGCAGTACAAGATTTTTTAAGTACTCAAGATGAGACCTTTTTCAAAAATGGAATTTTAAGTTTAGAAAAAAGATATACTAAGTGTATTATGCTAAAAGGTGACTATGTCGAGAAATAAAATTACATTTAGTAAAAGTTGTTTATAACATACTCATTCTCACTTTTTATTGAACGCCCCTAGTATACGTAAGAATGTTTATTATAACGAATAACTATTATACAATCTACTAGAGAGCAACTGTAATAGTTCTTGGATATCCCAACAGAGGTGGAAGTACCCTAAAACAATGACAGTAAGCTCAACACAATCAGATACTAAAACGTCTCACTGAAGTGAATGCGCATAGTATGCATGCATGTGTTAGTCCCTAACCGAACAGAATAATCACGATGGCTTGTGTTGAGGTCATGATTCTGCGTCGACCAAACGTTAGCGCCATCTAATTTGCCTGGTGGCGCCATCTCTTGGAGCGCAGCGTAAATGATGTACGTAGTATGGGCGCGGGTGGTGTGAGATGATTGCGTACGGAGGACTGCTAGCGACATCTAGTGTTATCGTGCTACAATATTAATTTTGACACAATACCTCTACGCATTTTTGATGAAAAGAGATATTGACAGACCCGCAGGCGGACAATGAAATCACACGGACACGGAGTCTGTTGGATAATCATTATCATGCCCACACACACACACGTACCGTACCGTTGCTATTTACGCCTTGTCTCAAAATAAGAGAGCTTGGGCTGCGGTTCCGATCCAGTCCCAGCGCGGATTAGGAACTTCACACACACCTTTAAATCGCTTCGTAAACTCAGAAAAGGTCCAACTTCGAACCCACAACCTTTTGTTTGAGATGCGACAGGTCAAACCACTTATGGTATTTAACACAGCAACATTTTTAACACATTAGATACATATTTTGAAGCGAGTGATGACCATTGACCAATGCCGTGTAAACCGTGGTGACGTAGCGGTTTGACCTATAGCCTCTCAGGCAGAGGGTCGTGGGTTCAAATCCCAGCTCACACCTCTGAGTTTTTCGGCATTTACGCGCGAAATTACATTAGAAATTTACCATGAGCTTTACGATTAAGGAAAACATCGTAAGGAAACCTGCATACACCTGCGAAGAAATTCAATGGTGTATGCGAATGTCCCAATCCGCACTGGGCCCGCGTGGGAACTACGGCCCAATCCCTCTCATTCTGAGAGGAGGCCTGTGCCCTGCAGTGGGACGTATATAGGCTGGGATAATGATGATCGCCAATGTGGTTTTAATACAAATCTCATTCGCTGGTTATTCAAGTAATCTCTTGACTTAATCAATCCATGCAAACGAAGCTTTAGTTTGATAATGATAGAATAACACGGATCTGTGTATTCAGGGGCAATTTGTGGGAAAACAAGTCAGACCGTGGCTTGCGGGAATTCGTTATCCAATAAAGCGGAATCAAAATAGTGTTGTGAACCGAATTTGAGATGCTTCGCTTGACAGTCGATGTTATTTTGACTAAGGAAGCCATTTCAGTAATTACGAAATACCATCTCAAATAATTGACGCAGACGTTTGAAAATGATTCTAATCTGATTGGTTTCTAATATTTATAGCGAGTGTATTTGTTTAAATACTATAGATTTTATTGAATATACCTAGTTTTGTTTTTAATACTTCGTTGAATTTCTAGCCAGTTTCCTCTCAATAAAGGTTTGTTCGAACCGGTGGCAGAATTTCATAACATTCGTAACTGCTTGTTAGAGACAAAATTTAATAAGGCAGAAATATCGTTTGTGCCCACTGTACCGTTTATGTTCATTTACTGTCTAAATATTATTATGTAAACTCGATTTGATTGAGTGTAAAAGCTTGAAAATTCAATATAGCAAATTATTTAACATTGTAACCATAAGGTTACAAAAGTAAAGTAAAAGTTATAAAGTTACTTACTGACTTACTTACTTATAATTTGTATTAATTTCGACTGGCCAAAAACGGAGAAAAAGTGTCCAAAACCGGTTTTTTACCCTATTTTGTGACTTTTGTTTTACTTTGAACATGATGAATGAATGAATAGAAAAAATCTCAATCATATTTGAAATTTCATAAAAACTGTACATCTCTGTACGTACGAGTCAAACTAACCCCTTGACTTGCTGAAATATTCTAGATTAATTTTAAAATATCGTATTACTTTTAAAAAAGCTCGTATCTCCAATCAATAATAAAAACCAAATTGAACCTTGATGCGCACTTAATGAAGTTCACTTAGCCAGATTATCGATTTTGAGATACGAGTATTCTAAGTAGTGACAATATCTCGTATTCCGTACTTCATGCTGCCACCTAAATAATGTGCCTCGAACATCTCGACCGTGCAATGAACAGATAAATGGCCACACGCACACAATCAAAAAAAAAAATCAAGGCTAGGCCGAAGCTTCTGCATTCTGATTAATACCTATAACCCCACTGCAATAGACACAAATGTCAAGATTCACCAGTAAAAAACAACTCGAATGGCCTCAACACAGGTAGTAAATAGTTTTCGTTTTACATAATATTAGGCGTCTTTCTTTTACATCTTTCGGAGCTTTCATCGAACTTTATCAGGACTTTATATAAAAAAACTAGCTGTTGCCCGCGACTCCGTCCGCGAATAATGGGGGGGGGGGGGGATAAAAAATAGCCTACAACCTATTCTCAGACCTACCGAGTGTAGAAAAAAAAGTTTCATAAAAATCGGCCAAGCCGTTTCGGAGGAGTTCGGTAACAAACACCGTGACACGAGATTTTTATATATTAGAGATTCTCGTAAGTATTTTTGACCTGAATTTTGATTGCAAGTAATTTTGTTATTTATGTCATCTTACACGATTAAAGTGTAGAAAAAGCCGGGAAACCACTCCATCATAATAAGGAAACCCTGTGATATTTACTCTCCAAATAATACACACTGGTACTGATTGTCTAACGCTGACTCATACTCGTAAGAAAAGACGTGCATGAAAATATGATAAGCTAAGTTCAAAATCACTTACGTTATAGATATATCAACTTTATCCAGCGACATTATAAATAAAAGCCTGTAATAACTTTGTTTACCAATTTTGAATTCCTACGGCTTCAAGCCCTGTAGCTGTTTTGTCTAACGCTTCTGACGCTTGCCCTCGCTTTCACCATCTCTGTCTGTCATCATATTATACCGAAACACAGACAGAAAGAAATCGTTATTGCGAAGGCAAGCGTCAGAAGCGTTAGATAATAAGCCTGCTGGTTCACATAATATCGGAGTTTTTCTGAATTTATGTCCAAATTTACATTTGAAATTTACAATGAGCTTTACGGTGAAGAGAAACATTTTGAGGAATCCTGCATATGCCTGCGAAGAAATTAGTGGCTTGCGTGAAATTCCTAATCCGCCCTGAGTCCGCCTGGAAACTACGGACCAAGCGCTTTCATTCTGAGAGGAGGCATATGCCCTACAGTACGTGTATTCCGACGACATGGTGATGATGAACAAGTTTTAAAGACATAGATGGGCATTTTCAGAAAAATGTGTACCCTGTATTTTTTTTTTTAACTTAACAAATTTTGCGTTCTTTCTACAAGCACTATCGATTTAAGCAATAAAAAAATGTCCCTCTTTTAATTAAAAGAGGATCGAGATTTATCAATTTTGTGACGCAGTTAACCATACACACGTATGGTATGGACCGTCACAAAACTGACTAAATGGAAAATTAAGGATAATTAAGACAAAACGGGTACATTTTTTTCTGAAAACCCCCAGATAGAGCTAATGCCAAAAAATAGTTACAGTATGTTTTCCCTCTAACGACACGACTACTTCGATGTTGGGTCTGTGTGCGAATACATTGATTGTGTGGTCCAGCCTGTTTCAAGTTTGCGAAAGAAACTAGTTCATTAAAGAAGGTGGACTTACCTATATCTTCGTCGCCGACCTCGCTGACTGGCCACGGACGTTGGATGATGAATGGCGTCAGCGCTTATCTTGAACACTTAATGAATGTGGGAACGTGAACGAATTATTATAGTATGTTTATGGCAAAAATATGTCAACGAGCATTTAATTTATATGGGAGAATGAGTGACAGTGACGTGCGCAAGACCACGTGTCATCAGGGCTTCTGGCCAGTGTTAGCCAGTCATTTCCACCTCCTTGCAATTGCATGCAATAATAAAGTTTTGTCTAGGTATAAAAAAGTATTTTTTAAATAAGTTTTTATGTCTGTTTTTTGGTTAAATTTTTTCTATCGGTGACATCGAAGCTTCAGCTGGTGACTTAAAATTAAAAAAAATCTGATAAAAAAACATTTTTTTGCCACCTTTATCTTTAAACATGCAAAAAGTGGTAAACGTGACTGTTAAAAGTTTCAACCAGACACATCCCAATTTAATAGTTTCCTAAAAATTTCACTCCCAACGGCACCAAGAAAGCTTCTTAGTGCGGAAACTGACTTATTACTCAAACACGCCTCGTGTGAACTCTACCAAGATAAGCGCTGGATCTCAAGCTGAAAGCCTTTCAAGACACAGGTTGTAATTTACGAGAACCGGTCACGTGCTCCACTTAGCTCGGGAACAGAATCGTAAAACTTTACACTGACTTTAGCCAGATTCATAGTCGGCTCTGCGAAGGGGTACCGATAACGATGTATCTTTCAGGTAAGCCTGTAGAAACAGATTGCCGATTATAAAATTAATGTTCCAATATAGAAAAACTGTAATCGGCTAGACGGTCGGAAAAATGAGAAGTAGTGGTTTTACAGTATACACTTTTATAAGAAGATATATTTTAGGTAACTAACGATAGCTTAAAGTCCTGTGAACTGTTTTTTTTTTTCGAAATATGTAATAATTACTCGATATAATATTATAACGAGTCTCTTCGTGTAACGAGCAAATACATTTCATTTTTTGGGCTTTTTTTCACAGAAGTTTATTTTCTTATATTAAAATGCACATAACATGATCTTCTGTAAGAATTATTCCATTTGATCAATTCTAAATTCTTTTATTAAATACAATTATTTTAATACTCGTAACATCAGGTATTTCTGTTACTTGAGCTCATCGTGCATTAATGGAAAATAATGTTACTAAAACAACTCAAAAAAATTATAAAGTTAGATCGATTTGACTGTTTGGGAGATATTATTTACTTTTTTGTAAAAAATAATTTAAAAAAATTTTGCAGACGTAATATACCACAATTTATGCAACGTTGCCACTCTTTAATCCAATAAAGTATTCAATAACAGATACAAATTTAGCATGCGTTGCCACCTCGTTCAAAGACCTTGTTATCTTGAAATTTTTAGAAAAAAAATCTCGATGTGACCCCAGGTTCATTTAACGTTGTTTACTTCCGACGGGGTCAGAAATCTGTCTAAATAATGACTCTCGCGCATTATCCGTACCCACAGTGTATAATAACACTACTTAATCTTAGATGTTATATGACACTAACTTCAGTTAATAAACCGGTAAGTAGCGGTGCGACGCGCCTCCAAGGATTACTGGGGCTCCTTCCTAAGTCACTCCCTTAGTTTAATCTAGATATTGAACAGATATGGCTTAAGACGCATCGACACACCAAATAGGACTTGTTACTAACTCTACGCTCTCAAAGCCGAAGTTTAAGGGCGCTGTGTGATAAGCATCTTATTAAAGTGTTTCTACTATGTCAAAAGGATTAAAATTTACGTATTTAAGCCTTTAATTTTGCTTTTTGCGGTTTTAACCTGGTCCTGTGGGAACCATTATCATCATTGTCATTATTTCAGCCGAACGACGTTCACTGCCGAACATAGGCCACCCCCAAAGCTTTGCCAAACAGGGGGGTTACTATGAAATTCGAAGTTCGAAGTTCGGATCGTGCGGTCCCTCTCACTCTCGTAATAAATACCATTAGCGTGAGCGGAACGGCATGAAACGAAGTTCGAATTTCGCGCTTCGTAGTATAGGGCCTGATCGATCTTGCGCCGTCCGTATCTAACGCGTTCCCGCATTCTTAACCAGAGGCCGTATTGTCTAACGCTTCTGACGCTTGCCTTCGCTTTCACCGTCTCTTTTTGTCATCATTTTATACCGTTTGACAGAAAGAAATAGTGATTGCGAAGGCAAGCGTTAGAAGCGTTAGACAATAAGCCGTCGTCAGTCCATCTTGTTGGAGGCCTTCCTATAATACTAGAGGTCTTCCGGTCCGTGGACGCCATTCGAGATGATTTTGGCCCCATCGATCAGCAAGCGACGATGGAGCGATGTGCCCAGCCGGGTCTCTATTGTTACCCATAAAATTAAAGTTCCAATTTTTATAGTCTACTAGCAGTTGCCCGCGACTCCGTCTGCGAAGAATAGGCATAAAAAAATTAAAACATACCCGTGGACCCACTGTGGATCATAGCAATAGGACCTCGGTTAAAAGGGGCCGGTGTCAGCCTCGATGCGCGAGTCCGACTCGCACTTGGCTGATTCTTTATCATACTTTTTCCTTACAGAATGCAAAAAATATAAGTATTTTCCTCCTATAATCTGTTTGCCTTATAATTTAGCACATTCTGTACCCCTATTACACAAAAAAAAAATATAACTGAAGAACAAGGTTATAATAAAATTATGTGTTTTATTATTGATAACTGCCTGTCAGTTAAGCGAAGCATTCATTCACTAATACGGCATGTAAATAACTATACTGAGGAAACAATAAACATTAACAAATTAATGCTTCTGTGAACAGATCAACCTTGTATTTGCCGTAATATTGATAAATGTGCTTTTGTCTCAATGGAGACATAATATTTTCACCTCAAAATACCAACAAGCAATGGAACGAAGCATTTTCAGCATCCGAAGAACGGAACGGATTAGAAAAACTGAGTGGCGCTCAAAAAGTCGTATTTAATTGCTGACGTGGGCGTAAAGACAGCCAAGTTGAAGTGGGACTGGACAGAACGTGTCAGTCGAATGAACCCAGATCTTCGGGCCCTAGTAGCCACGGAATGGGTCCAAAGCGAAAAGTATCGCAGAAGAGGCAGAAAGAAGTGGAGATGGGAACCGATCATCATATAGAATATGGGATGGCATTGATGCGGATGGCGCAGGACCGATCTGTTTGGCGAGCCTTGCGGGAGGCGTATGTTCAGCAGTAGACGACTTTCTTCTTCTATGATGGGATGGTGGGAGCTCACGTTTGATAGGCGAGAGTAGAGCAAAAGAGCAGAGGCCTTTACCCAGTAGTGCTAAAAAAATTTACGAACAAGATGATAGATAATCCTCCCTAGTCTAGATAGAAAACTTAGCTCTCCTGAAATCTAGCGGTAGGGATAAAAGTAAAATAAATAAATAAACATCACGGGACAATTCACAACAATAATTTATTGAACTTGTCCTAAAGTAAGCAAATCTAGATAGATAGATCGTATGTAAGCGATTAAGAATTTCGGGGAAGTCGGTTGGGAGCGACGTGGTTCAATTGGTAGAACACCCGTGTTGGGGCGCATACCCAGGAGACGTGGGTTTGAATCCCACCGGCGCACCCGGAAATTTTTTTCGCTTTTAAAATCTTAGTTTCGGTGAGCAGACGTAACTGCTAATAAAAATAAATAATATTTAAATCTAGATAGTTACGTACTATCTAGATTTGCTTACTTTATATGTATATTACTATATATGTATATTAAACATCCACGACGTAAGAGCAAACATTCGTATCTCTCATAAAAATATCTGCCACGACGCGGAAATCGAACCCGGGACCTCAAGCAACGTAGCTTGCTTCGGGGCCATTTGATCGTCAAAGTATTTCGGTATCTCAGAAATTGCGATGTTATAACGTTTACAATAGGTTTTTACATGAATACCTACTGAACCTATATCCATTACGATATTGGGTCGGGTCTTAACGAGAATCCTTATTAATTATAATTAATGAGTGAGGTCCAGAGGTCTTTCGTGTCACGCGAGGGAAACTCACCTTCTGTTATTTTATTACTAAATGACATTGTTATACGCCTTAACCAATTAGCGGAAGCAGATCGTTAGGAAATACGAATATTGAACTTTACTATAAATAATTGGAAACGTGTAATAAAGCTGTCGGGTAATAAGGCCTAGATAAAATTATTAAACATTTAATAAAAAATAACCTCAACTTTTAATATTAGTTATTATTATATATAAAAAAAAAACTTTTACTATAAACAAAGACAAAGTTTATAATTGAATGAGTATCTGATCGCTAACGTTTTTATTTTTTTAAAAGACTTTATATTTTACGACCTCTATATTTTACCTCGATCTTACGACCATCTAATTTTTTCAGGTTTTACGTAATTTGACACGTCTCTCATTAATTATATATTAGTAACTAAATTTTGCCCTGACAGTTCAATTGATAAGACGGGATTTTGCTTAACTCCCATGGGAATTTCCAATGATTACATCGTTCTATATTTATCAATAAAAAGATCACACTCCAAAGAAAAAAAAGTGCAGTTAAATGTGGAAATGGAAAAGGCACTTATACATAAATATGAACCTTTTTGCAATAACTTAAAGAACTAAATTTACTTATGCATCTATGTGTTTAAATTACTCACTAGATGGCGCTTTTATCAAGTTTCATACAAATTTGCACTACTACTTACAGCGCGCTAGCGAAACAAGTTACATAACTCGTCGCTAGATGGCGTTGCTCCTGGTGCGCACGTTATTTTCAATAATTTTTATTGCTTTTTCGTAATTCTCAAAGATATTTCATACTTTTTTTACTAAATACTTTTAAAATACTGTATTCTACGATCTACCATTAAAATAGTTTTGATTTTTACAAGTTTTCATACTAAGCCACGCAATTGTTCTGGTTCACACTGACGAAGTTTTTAACATCCGTTAGTATATATACAATGCGAACGTCTCGTAAACGTCAACTTGCGTTGCGTTGCGTTGCGTTGCGTTGCGTTGCGTTGCGTTGCGTTGCGTATTTAACGCAACGCTTGTTGGAAATCACATTAGAAGTTTCACTTCAAAAAATTGCCCATAAAAAATACAAATCAGATTGTATGCCAAAAGGCTCCAGGCTCAGCATGTGCAGTGAGATTTCTCTTCACCGCGCTGGTTTTTTCAGCCTGCTGCCTGAAGCTAAGAAAAAAAACGAAACACTGAAACGGAGACGCTTTGCTCGCGTTTTGCGCTTGCTCAATCAGAAAGTAACGTTTTTTAAGCATTTTTATCAGACCTTTACATTTTCAGATATTTTATTATTTTATTTAAAGTTATACACTTTGTCCACGTTGTTAATAATAATGCACGAGTATGTAGAAAAAAATCCAGCACTAAAAGTAAAAGAAAACATAAAGGGGCGCTGTGGACCAACGGACAGACAGACAGACGGACGTGGCGAAACTATAAGAGTTTTTTGTTAGAATTACGGAACCCTAAAAACGAAAAATAATTTTAATTCTCGTTGTCGCCAGTTAGAAAGACAATACGGGGAAAGTTCCACTTTGCCTCATCAAAGACCGTGAGAAAAGTTCAAATCGAATTTCCGGTTTCCGTTTTCAAGCAATGTAGGTCAAACGTACTATCAATGGAGAAATCTGTTTTAACCGACTTAACAAAAAGAGCAGTTCCGTCCCATTCGCATGTAAGGAACAAAGTTAAAGTGCTTAAGTTTTGATTGTTAGGTGTATTGACTTCTCGAGTCGGAATTTTCGTGCGTGTTGAATTCTTCTGCTTTAATAGGTAATAAATGTTCATGTAGGTACTTTGTTTGTTCAGATCCCGGAGATTTGTTAAGTCCGTTCAGACCATTAAATTTATCTTCAGTAATAAAGAAAGGAAATCAGAGAGAGAACGAGTGTATTGAAATAAAGTAACTATCCATATCATCATTTTTGTGTACCCCGTGAACATACAACTGCGACAAATTATCTAAAGTAATTACGGTCTATATTTCGTCACAAAAATATCTTATATGAATAACTTATTTGTCTCTATCAGATACGCAAGTTGAGTAGAAAAGGATGTAATAGGGTTGCCTGGTCAAACCCGATAAGTCGATCTAATGTTTTGTAGTACTTTCGAATTTACATGTTTTACATAGTGTTCTTTTTGCAATAATCAATTATTTCGATTTATCGGGTTTGACCACGAAACCCTCGGATACTTTGTAGCAGCGACAAACGCTAGTGCTATGATGCCAATTCTAAACTTTGACCTTATAAAAGATATACAGTTATACGTTATCAATGATAGTTATTTTGATTTTTAGGTGATATCCCTCAGGTTGATCGAGGTAGGCGGACCGAATCTGCATTCGGTTAAAAAATACTGCGATATAAAAAAAACTCCAAATTATTTTTAGTGATCGGGATGACTTAAAATTTGGTACGAATCATGTATGTTTTTTTTAATTCTTTTGTTTCCCATAATTTCACTTGTCATACCAACCGAACGTTTGCCATAATATATTATATAGGAGCGTGCTGTTTTCAGTTTTTATTTTGAAATCCCATCTTATAGAGTACTACTGTAAGTAGGTTAGGTTACGTTATTTTAATAACAACTTTGAAAAAAAAATACTCTAATAGAAATAAATTAGTCTATGGCAAATAAAAATGATAGAAAATGATACATTATGGCATCTGAAATTCCGGCAAACGATAGAGACCTTCTTTTTATCAGATCACAAATTGTCATCTACTCGTAATACTAATTAACAAGATAACAGACTTTTAGACTTTGCTTTAAACAAGGAACCTCTAAAAGAACGTCTCCAGACAAAAGCAGAACCTGTGAAAGCATTCTTATCAAAAGTTTATTCCGGCAATGAAAACAAAACTGTGTACAAAGTGGCGACAAACCGATGCTCTTTGTAAGTAGGTAAATAGGAAAAAGCTGCACCATGATGCAGTTTCAAGGCGGTGCTGTTGCCCACAAGGGAGTTATGTTCTTGAGTGCACCTATCCATCTTTGTTAATATTAAACAACTTGTGTATAGTGTTATCCAGTGAGGAAAATTGGTACAGAAAGGCATTACTGCCTTTCTTGAAGATGTTTTCAAAAATATTTTCTAATGTCTGGCATGTTCAGTTTGGTTGCGTAATTTCTGTATTTATTGTGTTGAATATGAATTGAAAACACTTGTGCAAATAAGCCTATATTGATCAATAAGGACAGGCGATATGTCACTAAATAGCTAATATTTTTATATTCTAAAACTTTTACTATGGCAGGTAGTCTCAAATCTTTGTGTGAAAATAATTATCACTGCATAAAGTTGTTTGAGTTGAAACTATTATGTCGGTTTTTTCGATACTGTGTTCCTGTATCGCTCTACAGATTATGAAGGTTTTGTAACTATCCATGATTTTTGTCATTATTTTGTTTTTTTTCATGTTTTTTTATCTTGCCATACCTTTTATTAGACAGCAATTCGAGATTTTCCGCCATACAAAAAGTTGTAGAATATGAAAAAAACCTTTCAAATGATATGGTTTTTCGTTATTGGTTCCTACGCCAGATTCTATACAAATCTACCCATCCTTCTTTAACATCTCTAGAATTAGCAGTTAACTTTCGGGATTTCATTCGCGCACAACCGATATTGTTGGAATTCGGAATAAAACAGTAGCCGATATGATATTAGATAGATACCTACAACACAGAATATCGTAAGGTCCGGGTACTTTAAACAGGAGAGGTAGAACTTAGGTAGAGCATAGGACTTTGGCCTATACAAAAAAAAATATTAGAAGGGTAAAAACAAAATCATGGCGGTCAGTTAAAACAAAAAAAGGTGACCAACCAATCATAGAATAAAACTTATTAAAAGACGTGGTAGCCTAGCGGTTTGACATATGACCTCTCAAGCAGCGGGTCGTGGGTTCAAACTCGGGCTGGCACATTTGAGTTTTTCAGAGTTTACGTGCGAAATTACATTTGAAATTCATCATCCGCTTTAAAGTGAAGAAAAACATCGTGACGAAACCTGCATAATCTGCGAAGAAATTCAATGGTGTGAGTGAAGTTCCTTATCCACACTGAGTCTGCGTGGGAATCTCCACATTTGGAAATGAGGCCTGTACCCTGCAAATGATAATTATGATGATAATTATGGATAAAATCTAGATCCAATTAATTCAAATAAGTCAGTAAGTGGTATAAGTCACACTTCAGCACCAAGGTACTCGTAACTCGACCTTACCTACCGTACCAAATTTTTTTTTACAAACTCTCACACACTTACAGATTTTTTAGTATAAGGAGGATTATAAGAACTGCATTACACAGTCATAATGGTCATAATGGTGGCTGCATTAGATAGTCACGTAACGTACTCGTCGGCAAAAATTTGATCTAGGTTTTAATACACTACGGTTTTCCTGCACATGGGCTGCAAGCAAAATGTTATGTAACACCGCGATGTTCGTATTTCACTCATGGTTTATCTCTATGGAGTAATATTTTCATTCGTTTCCTAAGGGAGCAACTAAGGCGCGAAATATGTGTCGCGGTAAAAATTTGAAACGTTTCAGTATGAAGCGAATTTCGTTTGTATTTTGTGATTTAATGTTGTTTCAAACTTTTGTTTTCATTTTATTGCGTGTGTTTTTCATAGGTATTACGTAAAATTGGGTCAATATTTGGCTGTTATTAAGACTAATGGAAATTGGTTAAATCAGCTAGATAGTATTATTCGATGATAATTAAGCAATTTCTCGTGATCCACATTGTGCCGTCAGTCTGTCAGTATATGGGGGAGGAAACTGAAATGAGTGCTTTGTACTTTGAACGTTTTGACAGGGTAGCAGAATTAAAACAATTACTTCGATCACCCGCGACCTTCTCCGACTCTTCGTTAATAAAAACTATGAATAACAACCAACCGAAGCAACCAACTAAGCAACCGAAAAGTTCCTCTCTTAGCCACTGGAGACCGCTAGCGTGAACTATTTTTTTTTCTGTCGGAAGAATATTGATATAATATTATTTATAAACGACGTGACAATAACTTTCATCGAATGCAATAAACTTGAACTAACTTTTGCGAGACAACGTGTCAAAGATTATCTTCAGGGGATTGAAGGTCGGTTTGTTCATAGCTTCGAAACAAAAAGATGTGACAAGGGCGTACACTGTCACTGCGTCTTCTTGTGGTAACGAGAAATCGGCGCCTACTAAAATTTAAATCTATGAGACATTGAAATTACTTCTCTTCGCAGCACGGTAATCCTGTCCACAGAATGGATGTATGTATCCCGTTTAATGTTCAAAAATAGAGAAACAAATAAAAGAACAAAAAAAAAACAATTATTCTAAGACACTACTCTATTGAAAACAAACTCTTTGTTTTAGTCCTGAAAACTACATTAATTTTCAATTAACCAACAAATTGGATTTTTCACGTATTTGTCTTGTACATTCAAGGAATTTAATTTCCTATCCACCTAATTTTGAATATCATACGGCAAACTGTCACCATAAGAGCTAGCAACGATGTTGTTTTGACCTGTTGCAATTGACATTTCGACCTTAATGCATTGCGAATATTACATGATTTTTTTACGAAATGGGTAGGGAATTAAATTACTTAACTGTACAGCGGAAACAACCCTGTCCGGATCACCAGAATTTCAATACCAAATTATTATACTGTCACTGGATTTAAATATGCCAAATTTCAGTTCAATGTGATACCAGGAAGTGGTCGATATGAAGGGTGCAAATTTCGAAGCCACAACTCACAAACTTATACATAATAATGTAAAAACGTTGCAAGTTGAATAAAATACTGTAAAAGTAGAAACACTTTAATAAGATGACTATTACACAACACCCTTAAACTTAGTATTTGAGAACGTAGAGTTAGTAATAAACCCTATTTGGTGTGTCGATGCGCCTTAAGCTACATTTGTCCTTGTAGTGCGCACACTGTTGTAATGTTAGTCACCTAACAAACAGTTGCTCTCAAGAATTTTAGCCTAAGGTATCAATCCTTACATTTCTCAAAAAAGAACATACACAATACAGGCTGATCTGAAGGTCGATACTGTTGTACAGGGTTTTGGTAATCGGTTTTTCTTGATGCATTAAGGTAAACGAGGAAATAGGTAACCTGGATGGTTACTGATTACCACAACCATGTGAACCAGTAACTCCAAGACAGGTGCTAGTCTGTTGCCGGCCCCTTAGGGAATAATAATACACTTTTCTTGATGGCTCCATGTCGCTGCCTTCGACTTCGTCAATTGTAAAAGAAAGAAAGAAATACATTTATTTACAACAACACAAGACACATCATCAATATTTTACAAAACAAAAGACAACACGAAAACTAAAGATAGAATGTGTCATTGCAGTTGCAAATCGGACACTGGCTCAGCATAATGCTGAAGCGTTTACAGCACCCCAGCGCTGATTTTCAGCCAGCACCGTTGGTGACACCCGGATCGCTGTTTGGATAGATTGTCGGTGACTTTTTTTTTTTACCGAACCAACCATAACAAACCAAACATCATATGACCAAATGTATTAACACATCCATTAGTTGAATATTTAACAAGGTAAACTGGGTCACAAGTTTCAATAACACATTGAACTTTATTTCAATTTAATTACTTTGGTCATTAGTTCTGATATGGTTCCAGTCACCACATATCGCTGTCTTTCATTCATGAATGTAATGATAGAAGTAATTTTGGACCATTCTGTAACTTAAGCTCTACAAGGTAAAAATAAATAAGTACCTATGTGTTATTTCAAACTAAATACAAACTGAAATATAGATGCACAGAAAAAACCCCAGAAAAAAGACCAATGCTGGGAATCGAACCCAGGTCCTCAGCGTTCCGTGCTGCGTGCTTACCCCTACACCACCACTTGGTCTTGGTTGGTGAGACCAAGTGGTGGTGTAGGGGTAAGCACGCAGCACGGAACGCTGAGGACCTGGGTTCGATTCCCAGCATTGGTCTTTTTTCTGGGGTTTTTTCTGTGCATCTATATTTCAGTTTGTATTTAGTTTGAAATATATGGTTTCACGGGATGACCGTAAAAGTAATAAAAAAATGAAGTTGAAAAAATAAAAAATAAATAGAAAAAGATACTTCATACTTAACTTGTACCTATGTGTTATTATAATTTTTGACCGCGCTTTTCTAAGATTGTCCACGATGTGCTCAATTTTAAGTCCACACGTGGTCACAGGAAGTGGCTTAAATTTGAATTGGACACTTTAAAGACAATTTACTAAAATCAGAGAGTTGAAGTTTTATTGAAATAAAAACATCGTTATTTTGATCAAACCCCTTTGAAATTTGAAAGAAGTATTAAAGTGTTGCATGGAAAATCAAATCCACCAAAAAATGTTAAATTTTAGGTTTTACTTATAAGATATTTTATAACATTATAAAAAAAATATTGATGGCATTCAACGATTTCAATATCGACCCCTAAAACGGGTAAAACAAGAAATGAAATATTTGTATGGAAAATCGAAACCACTGGAGCTACAGACCATACATTTTAATTGTATTTTTTTTTAAATCAACCCCTTAAGGGGTGAGATCAGGGATCCAAAGTTGGCACAGTAATTTAAAATTTTACTTATTCCTGCGCGGACGAGGTCGCAGAAAAAAACTAATATTTTATAGCTTCCAATATTTTTGTAATGTAAGTATCATTTCATTATTATTTGATGTGGGCGATAATGAATAAACCTTTTACGTTACCACTTACGCCCACACGGCCTAGAACCTAAGTAAACGGTTTTTAATGCCACAGTACTTTTTATAAAAAGCGTTTTATAGCGATCATGTCGAAGTTCGCGTGAACGTAATGTCTTTTTCATTTATTTTTAACCGACTTGGATAAGAATAGTTAGCACATAGTCATTTTTAGTAACAGATTAAAACAACACACACAAAAATATGTCTTGATTTATTTCGTTTTTAGAGCGTATTATAATTATCATCATCATCATCATTTCAGCCAAAAGACGTCAACAGATGAATATAGGACTCCCCCAAGGCTCGCCAAACAGATCGGTCAAGTGCCATCCGCATCCAACGCGATCCCGCAACCTTAACCAGGTCATCCAATATACCGGAATGTCTCAAGTCAAAATTCATTGCCCAGTGTGTGTTGCCAGTGATGACTTATGGCACTAAGACGTGGCCGCTAACGATGGGCCTCATAAGAAAGCTCAAAGTCACTCAGAGGGCGATGGAGAGGACTATGCTCGGAGTTTCTCTGCGGCATTGCATTAGAAATGATGAAATCCGCGCAAGAACTATTATCATCATCAAATCAAAATATCAAAATCAAAAATAGTGGTTAGAGAACCTGACTATGAAACTTGAGGTTCCGGGTTCGATTCCCGGTCGAGGCAGATATTTGTATGGAAAATACAAATATTAGTGCTAGTCTAGGATGTTTGAAATGTAAGTATTTAAGTATATTATATTTATTAATAAATACTTATAGTACAAGCTTTACTTAGTTTGGGACTAGGTGAATTGGTGTCAATCGTCCCATGATTTATTATTATTATTATTATATTTTAAATTTCATTGTAAATTTATGATTCTATTAGTGATTTTTGACATGTAATATTAATTATTATTAATAAATGAACTATGAACATCAGGCGTTCGGTCTATGCAGACACCTTTGTGCGTTTTGTTTTCTTGATGCTTTTTATATATTTGCCTTTTGTATTTTTATATATTTTTTTATATTTTTTGGTTTGCATACTGATTAAATTTTAGTTGTCGGTTTCACTGAACAGTTTATGTTTGAATAGGCTACTTTCCTAACTAGTCAGTCTTTTAGATTATCAAAAATAATTGGACACGTATTTTTTATTTTGTCAATTAAACAAAAAATTACGAAGATATGGCGCGTTGAAGTTTCGCGTGACGTCACTTGTTCCTACACTTTGTATGAGCGTTTTAGGAACAAGTGACGTCACGCCTCGTCACGCGGTAGTTCAACGCGCCATATCTTCGTCATTTTTTGTTTAATTGTCAAAAGAAAAATTACGTGTCTAATATTTTTTGATAATGTAAAATACGGACTAATAAGAATTATTATTTTTTTACCTAGGAAACATCCCTATTGTGGGTAAAATGGTTCCAACGGAAGACCAGCGTCAGCTTCACGGCCGACATCATGCTGAGTTGGTGCCGTTTCGTGATAATGTTGTGTCTGTTACCGTTTTTATTCGTTACTTTAAGTTTATGTCACGACTAAATATTATTCTTTCTTTTTCTTTTCTTTCTCTTATCAATACTTCATTTTCTCAAAATCTACTGCTTATTAAGTAACTTTTCTAAAACATGCTATGAAATATTGACGTTATGTTCCTTATAATACGCCACGAAGTGTCACGTTGAAGGTGCGGGCTAGACGAGAGGTCAATAATGGAATTTCATACAACATTGCTGGCCAAGGCCAGCAAAGTGATCGTCTATTGTTTCATACCATGACGTTTGTAGGTCTATGGCATCATAGCATTTAGCCATTAAAAAAAAACTATAAGCAATATTTGCGTTTTGGTTCATTATGACATTCTGCTACTACGCTTATTTAAAGGTAAGGTAAGATGGTGATGGTGATGGTGATGATGGTAATGGTGGTGGTGGTGATGATGATGATGATGATGATGATGATGATGATGATGATGATGATGATGATGCATGTTTGAGAAAAACTCTATACAAGCCTTGGCCACGAACAGGGATTGCCGGCCTCGTATCCCTAGATGGCCTCGTTAACACTCGGCCATCTATAGCTACTCGGCCGGCAATCCCCTATTTCGCGGCCGCTGCAGTAATGTACTATTGTCTATACCCTTTACGATTGTCCCTCATCTAAAAACTACGTCGTTAGGATTTCTCACATTACACACGCTGAGTAGGCACATTTACAACGTGTCTTGGCACGTAGAGACACCTTTACGTGACGTAGGGTCCCCAGGCGAGGCAGGTAAAACACGAAGTTTATTTTAGCGAAAACTCAGCTGCAGCCGCGGGATGCGTCGACGTTAAAGCAAAATTACGTCCTTATTTTTACTTTAAAATAAAATGGTGACAGTGAGAATGTGAAACATTTTTATCAGCAATTTGAAGGGCTTTTATTTAACTACGCCCGAGACTCTATTTGCGAAGAATTCGTTTATCGTTAAATCGTGGAAATCATGCAATTTTCCGGGATAAAAAGTATTTTGTATGTTAATTCATAAACTATCGCATTTGTGGACTTCGCCGACAAAAGGATTGAGATATTAATGGGTGCCAAGTTCTGCAGATAATCCTAAAATCTATATAATGGAACAAATAACGTCACGATAATATATAATTATATAACTCTATTTCTTTGTTTTCACTGCTCCAAAAGTGTATGATATTAAAAAATACAAATTATTAAATTTAACACGCACAGTGAGTGTCCATGTTTCGGCACCGTATGTCATGACGGGTAGGACGCACTGATTGAATACTTTCGTCTTTAGACTCTGTGGAATTGGCGACGTGATGATTTGACGCAGTTTCTCATACGCTGCCTATCCCAGCAGTATTCTTCTGATGGCCTCTTTCTCGAAGTTGTTTTTACCCAATTGCATAGTTTGCCCGAGGTAAACATACTCCTTAACAACCTGAAGAATATTGCCTTGAACTGCAATTGGTTCCGGACTTACATGTTCATTGAACATAACCTTGGTTTTATCCAAGTTCATCCGAAGACTAACGCGTTGAGAAGAATCAGCTAAGCCATTCAACATATGTTGCAAATCTTGCAGAGTTTCCGCCACGATGACGATATCATCTGCAAATCACAAGTGTGAGAGGTACTCGCCATTTATGTTAATGCCGCGCTCCTTCCAGTCCAGCACGTAGCGTGGCACGTCCTCAGACTCGGTGGAGCGATGATCTTCGCAAGGCGGCTGGCAAGAGCTGGATGAGAGTGGCCGAGGATCGTGCTCAGTGGCGTGCCATGGGAGAGGCCTATGCCCAGCAGTGGACGAACATAGGCTGATGATGATGATTATGATGATGAAATTTAACATTGTTGAATAGTTTACATAAATTACTTAGATTCCTACCTAACTTATGCTAAAATTGAAGCCTATGATTAGACTTGATTATTTTTCACATAGGTAAATAAAAGTTATCACATATATTTGGCTATTCAACTTATCTTCTAAGTATATATGATTTGCTGGTGAAAACTAGCCAAGTCAAATCCTCAGCTTAAATTTAATATACCTAAGTTATCTTCTTTATATAATTTATTCGACAATCGTCAATTTGAGAAATTTATATGTTTAACTATCATAAACTGTTATAAAGTACACATACAGTTTTGGTGCTGAACCAATGACCAGTGGGAATCCTTGGGACGAGAGTGACGATGATGATTATGAAAATTGTAAAATGGGTTCCGTTTAGCATAATGTTGCGATCGCAACTCTGTTTTTTACTCGGACCATTTGAAAATTAAACGCTATAGTCAAAAACATGCACTGTGATGATTACGAACAAAAGCGCAAAGCAGTGTATTTTTTAGTTTTTAAGCAAAATCATTGGGTCATCCCCCCTCTTAGTATGTAATTCTAATAATTAACACTTTGAGTACTGAGACACGAAACTGACACTTTAACAAACCCTTTCTCGGAAACTTCATTCGCCGGTCAATAATGTGCAATAAGATTTCCTAAGTACCTGATAGCAACGAACAAAATCCTTTTTGTTGGAATGAACGGAAAACGGTTTAAAAGGTCTTATTGTGTCTTACGGCGAGTTCCCTTATCTCATGAACAAACTTAAATTTATGTTTTCCTTCAGGCTTTGGAAATACAAGGTGAAAATGCTTAAATATTCTTTTAAAATGTTTGGAAACGCTTCACAAAGATGCCGAGGCAGCTCTGGTATTTTGATAAGTATTCTTATTTATTGAGTTTTATTTATGTTAAAGATAGAGCTAGTTCCTGATTCATGAAATAATATATACACTGCAGAAATAACACTAGCTTCTATTAAAGTTCAGGCCAATTTTGTATCAACATGGAAAAAAAGGTTTTGTTAAAAAAACATTTGTAATACAAATAATATAATATATATATGTAATTTGTTTTTAGTAGTGGTAGAGCCATGTTGTAGCTAGCCGCTGCATCACGAATGGGCCGGCTCGTCCGGGGCAGTACCACCCTCTCACAGAACACCGGCGTGAAGCAGCAGTAATCCTGCTTGCGTTTCGTATGGTCAGTGAGAGTGCCGGGGGCCCAATACCTCACCCCTTCCCTCTCCCCCTCCCTCACCCCCTTCCCCTATTCCCTTTCCTTTAGGGCCGACAACGCACTGGCATCGCGTAAAGCGCTGCGGGTGTCTATGGACAGTGGTGATCATTTAACATCAGGTGACCCACTAGTTCGTTTGTCTGGCCTTTCTGACATAAAAAAAAAAGTTTTTCTTTTGTAGTGTGAGCTGCGCCACACACACACTCTCCAATTATGTATCTATATAATAAGTCTTGATTTCTCTAATATACGCAGTATTTACTCGGACTTAGTCGTTTCAATACACCCATCCTTACGACAACATTACATGGCGACCCTGCCAGTGCCGCGGCCTCGTGCGGTGCTGGCGGCGCGCTGCGCTACCAGTATTTATAAAAGACTTATAAAATTGTGGAAAAGTGGACAATTAAAAAGTGTGGACAGTTTAAGAAGTGCGGAAAAAAAAGACAATGAAAATTAATAATAAGTTTATAGAATAAAAATAGGTAATTTAGTATGTTTAAATACATATAAGAATATTTTAAGAAACAAACAAAAGAAGAGAATTAAGAAAGAAGAACTCCTACATGAAAAACTACGGAAGAAAAAATAATGAAGAAGACAATTAAGTAAGAAGAACAACTAATGGAAAAACTGCGGAAGAAACAAGAGAAAGATGAAGAAAAATAAAGAAGAATATATTAAATTAAAGAAGTAAAGAAAGAAAGAAGATAAAATATGAAAAATATACAAATGAAAGGAAGTAAGAAGAGAATATTAATAAAACAATGAAAATGAAGACTGAAGAAAATAAAGAAGAAATAAAAATGAAGAAGAAATTAAATAAACTTAAGAAGAAAGAAGAATATATGTAAACAGAAGAATAATAAGATGAAAAATGAATAAATTTAAGAAGAAAACTGTGACAGAAGAATTAAGGAGGTTGGCTGCCAGGAGTGATTTCGGTATGCAGCAGGGAGATGATGGAGTCCAGGACGGGCTGATGGATTCGGACGAGCTGCAGGTTGATAGAAGGTCGTGGTGAAGAAGCCAACCAGTCCAGAGGAGGATTTTTTTTTACGCCATTAGAAAAAATATATCGGCCGTATTTGGTATTTGGGGTAACTAACTACAGAACTTCGTTTAGTTTTTATTTTTATTTTAACGATTTAATATAGGGTTTTATGATTTTTTATTATTCATGTCTTAAATTTCAGCAAATAATTGCCGCTTGTTGACGAGATGCTAAAATTTCAGAGTTTTTGAGAGCTTTTGATTTTGAAAATAACTAAATGCAGTCTAAAAATAGAATAGGTCACGCGCTTTAAGTCGGATGATATCATACATGTCATCATTGTCATCAAGTATGGATTGGAATGTGTGGTGTGTTATTTCGTCTCACATTTCACAAGGCAAATGAGGTACTGTGCGCTCTTTAAGTAATGTTTTAATTACATCGTTATGAAATAGGTTTTACAGAACTTGATAGTTAAAGATTTTTTTTTCAACGTGATTGGTTAATTTATTAGGATGTATTTAAATAGCCAAGATTGTCACTTTTATTCAGCTGCAGACGGATAAAAAGGACGATCCGAAAATAATTTGTTATCGTTGCTAGCTTGATCACCTGGCTTCCATTTCAAATTATTAGTACAAGGTCAATAGATAGTTTACATTATTTGATTTTTAATATATAGAAATTCCTAGTCGGTCTAATGATGATTTTTTTATTGGTGGTTTAATTGGTTGTATAACAATTTTAAGATTTGAAGTCGAGAAATAAGGAGACGTCGGTAAAGTATTGAAATTTGAATAGGTATTGCATTGGGGGTATATTGAGTTAGGAAAGGAAAGGTTTTGTCAGATTAGGTTATCGTATGATTTTGAAAGAAAGGTATGTGTTAGGGGAAGCGGAGACAGTCAAGATTTTCATTAGCTGTTAAGGAGGCCACTCTTAAAAGTTGATGGAATTCTTGTGAGTTGAAGTTTTCAAAGGAATGAGTTTTTTTGAGAGATATTTGAGTGTGTTTTTGAGATGGTATAGGATAGAAGTAGTAATAATTCCAAGGTCCACCAGGATATAAGGCTAGGTAGCTGAATCCTTGATATTGGATCATGTTTCGGTCGAGCTACCACTCGTGACAATTCTTGGACACAAGGTATGATATAAGAAAGAAAGGAAGTGTTAAATGAACTACCTAGGTAAGTTTTGTGTAAATGATTATTATCAATGTGCGCGCACGAAAGTGAATAAAATATCCTTATATCCTGAACTAATAAATAATATGAAGTTAAAGTCCGGCCGGACACGAAATATATAAAAGTGTTGTGGACCTTGATGATGATGATGATATTATAGTGATGCCAAAGTAGCACACTTATAAATTAGATGTAGAAAATGTACGAAATGAGTTAGGTAGAGTCAAAGATTGTGCAAAGTAGGTATGGACAGATTATGGAAAAAAAAGTGCATAAGGAAAAGACGTTAAAGGATTATACCTTAGTAGTTAGAAACAGACAGTTGAAGTTACAAGAATTTTTTTTATAAAGTGTTATGTTTATGATGTTATGATAAAAATACGTAGGTAAAGAGAGCACAGTTTCACATCATTACGAGTATTACAGTACGGATAATCGGTAGTATTTTTTAATAAACAATTTATCTCATATCGTCAGCAAAGCGTGCAAAATTTAGAAGTAAAAAAAAAATACCTACCTACTAGTTAATGGTATTTAGTTTTAAAATGTGTTATGTTTAGTACTTATTCCAATTAATTACGTGAAATAGTTTAAAATCAAAGTTTTTATGTGTAAAAGTTTTTTTGTGTATCCTCAATTTGTATTCTTAGTTTTTGAACTTTTTAAATTTTATTGATTCTTTTAAAAAAAAAATTGGCAATTTTTTTTTATTTTTCAACGGGGGAGGTGTAGTGTGAGCTGCGCCACACACACACTCTCCAATTATGTATCTATATAATAAGTCTTGATTTCTCTAATATACGCAGTATTTACTCGGACTTAGTCGTTTCAATACACCCATCCTTACGACAACATTACACTTTGCTATTAGTTTCTTAAATTGTTATCTAATGTACTCGTTTATATCCATACCAAATTTCAAATCGATCCGATTATACAATTTAGTGGTATCAATTGGATCCAAAGTGTTATACGGCGAATTAAATAACAGCGTGCTGGCATACATAATTTATAATCAGGCGTTACTTTGCGGAGTTCCATATTAATGAACTGAAACAATTACTTTGCTCACCCGCGACCTTAAATAAATAAATAATGTCAAGCTGAATCTAACTAACCCTGCTAAGACAATACATAAAAAATAAATAATTAAAGGAGACATGTGCAAAAAAACTTGTAATATCTTTGTTTTTAGCTCTATTTTATTTAATAATGACAATCGAGCAGTTGCACCAGATCCTTTGAGTGAAAATCCAACTCGCACTTATTCAGTTTTTAATAATCTCTGTTATTGTTTCCCAGATGCTCACTTCAAACTTGTTAACTCATATAAAATATAGTACTTGCATTAATGCGTTTGGGTGGACGTATGAAAAGGTTGCGTTTTTTTTTTTAAAAATTTTGAAAGTTGTCTGAGTGTAAGTGACTTGTTTTGATGAGTAAGTTACACCCTGGAAATATTGGTATCTAATTCATTAGAACCTTATACATGCACGCACGCACGCACGCTCATACTCACAAACTTTTGCATTTATAACACAATTATAGTATAGTATAGTATCTATGTTTCAGTTATTTAGTATGAAATACCTATATGGATTGCACGGGATGACCGTAAAAGTAAAAAAATTGAAGTTGAAAAATAAAAAAATACAAAAAGATACTTCAAACCAAATTTGTTACAAAGTAGGATATTATTCGCTTTCCAGACTACCATCTTTATTGTCCGTAGATTTTCGAAGATCGAAGTCTTTTGTAGCACATTTTAGCTGAAGCTCCAGCGGCTGTCACTTGCAGCTCATTTTGAATTTCCCTCCGCAACCGCATCTTGCGGTTACACGGATGCATAACTGCATGCAATGCTTTTAACATGTGGCGCAATGCTTGTTTATTTCGTTATTATGAAATGTTGTCACATGATCATGTAAAGGTCATACATCATCATCATTTTAGACGAAAGACGTTCACTAGCTGAACATAGGCCTCCCTCAAGCCATGCCATACAGATCGGTCGGAAAAATGTGTATAACCCGGAAAAACCGTGAGACTCACTCGTAGTGAAAAATACTAATATCACAGTTAGCACTTGGTAATGTTTTCTAAAGTCAATTAGTGGATAGTTCAAAGGCAACAACTGGGTTGTTTACCCTGCTACTATTATGATTTTTACAGATATTTCAAGCCATCGGCTTAGCTTGTAGAGCTGGAGGGGGTACTTGGCTCTTACAAAAATAAAGACGTAGAGATACAGTAAAAAAAAAAACACTTTTTCCCCGAAGTTAGTAAGTTTAGTATACTCATGCAAAACTACAGCCGCCGAACATTAACAATCTGTATACAAAGCCGTGGACGGACATACAGACAGACCACTAGACAGTCAGACATAGCGAACCCTGGCAGAACTACAGAACCCTCGAATGATAACACTATATTCTCAAAACTTTTAAACTTCTATATGAGAAATGATAATTAAGTCTCACTTCCATTTACCAATATCTGCGCATCGCTTGCATAGACGCCGTTTCACTCTAACCTAACTCTTTTCAATTGCAGTCGAAATGCATGCGTTGCTCGTGACATACGATGTTTGAATGGTATATTATGTCAAAGGCAAGATCGAAGTTGCAATGCGTATAACGGCACTGTCATTTATTTGAGCTTTTTGCGCTTTTAGCGAACTTTTAGAGATCCGATGTGATAAAGTAGATCAAATGTTTTGAATTTGTCTCTATTGGTCGTCCCAAAAGCCATGATGGATGATGGTTTGACGGGCGGTCTCGAGGGCCGTGGGTTCGAGTTTGGGCTCGTACCTCTTGAGTTTTTTGTAAATTATATGAAAAATTACATTTGCAAATAACTATGAGCTTTATGGTGAAGGAGAACATCGTGAAGGATTCTGCACACACCTGAGAAGAAATTTCATGGTGCTGCATTCTAAGAGGAGGCCTGTGCCCTACAGTGGGACGTAGGTATATAAGCTGGGCTGATCATTGTTGTTGTTGTTGATGATGATGATGATGATGTTGATGATGATGATGATGATGATGATGATGATGATGATGATGATGATGGTGATGATGATGGTGATGATGATGATGTTCGTCGTAGCGTTAGCACCACTTTGCCTAGGTGCACCGATGATATTGCGAGAGTTGCGGTCAACCGATAGATGCAGATCGCATAATGGCAAGTTGTCGGTCCGTATAAATAATATTCTATGGGTTACCAGGATTTATCAGTCAACGGAAATAGTACCAAGAGATTCTGATTACAAATAAGAAGTTTGAAATTTTTCGCAAAGCTTCATATTTTACAAACCTTAAATTTTCATTTACCTAACAAATGCATTTTTATCGTTAATGAAAATAAAAACATCTTTTTAATAATGACATTGGCTTCACATTGCCCAGTTTCCATTCCAGAATCTAACTTAATTCTACTTTTCGAATTTTCTTTCACAAGAAGCCACGTAACCAGAATTGTCACTGGCCGAGCCAACTTTGTTTATTTTGCAGCAAAACTGTCGAGAAGCCACGAACTGCTGTTATTTTGCGAAACAAATACTCGCAAAATAGGACTGCGCCATCTTCAGAATTTCCAAAGCGTATACCTACTAGGCTGACCTAGGAGGAAATTGGGTGAAAAACTTCGCCTCATTTCTTTGGGTACGAAAGTTTTATATTAAATCCCGCCTAGGGCATTCACATTATGGCGCTAGTTCAAATGGCGTGCGAAGAACGAATTCAGAACGGTAGCCAATATTATTCAAATCATGTAGGAGCAGTCTCACTAATATTAAAAATTAGATTATTTGTGAATATAATATATAATTGTGTGCATGCGTGTGGTGTGTGTGAGTGTTTATTACCCCTGGTAGAAGTTGGACGTCTGGAATAACACACGCTTAAAATAATCCCGATATTTTACATGAAATCGGGTTAATATCCCGAATTCTCAACTGCGAAGCTTAGTCATGAAATTTAACATAGGTGTTTTTTGGCAACGTTATTAAAGACGTTGTAATTTCTGAAAATTCAACGGGAATTTAGCGTAATTTTGGCAATCTGCGACTAAAAGCTAGTATGACGTAAAAAAAACAGAAAAGAAGTGTTGGCCCCGGCACTAGAATTTTTTTTCTTGGGTATTTTCAAAGTTTTCTAATTACAGTATTATTAAAATTTCAGTAATTCGTAATGGAAAAACTGAAATATAAATAAGTAAAGTTGGAAAGTAAAATTTCTGATGTTAGATGGTAAACAAAAAATCACCAATCGTCGGGGAAAATCAGGTGTTAATCCACTTAGCTGGCATTAGATAAATCCGCGTATCTGACAAATTTAGCCAATTTTAAATTTTTACTGCAAGTTCGTTGAAATTAAACAAATATATAAAGATAAGATCAACCCCCGTAAAGCTAGAACAAAACAGACACGCGGTTTTAAATAAATAAATAAATAAATAAATATCATGGGACAATTCACACCAATTGACTTAGTCCCAAAGTAAGCTAAGCATAGCTTGTGTTATGGGTACTAGGCAACGGATAAACATACTTATATAGATAGATATATACTTAAATACATATTAAACACCCAAGACCCGAGAACAAACATTCGTATTTTTGATACAAATATCTGCCCCGACACGGGAATCGAACCCGGGACCTCAAGCTTCGTAGTCAGGTTCTCTAACCACTAAGCCATCTGGTCGTTTACATTGGTAAATAAGCGTGTTTGTATTATTTCCGACTTAATGGCCTAGACTGGTGACGTAAAAGTAAACACTATAGGTTTCCTTTCAAGTACGTGATTTAACGTCATCATCATCGTCATTTCAGCCGAAAGACGTCCACTGCTGAACATAGCTCCCCAAGGCTCAATGCGTTCCCGCTGCCTTCACCAGTTCGTCGTTCCATCTTGTTGGAGGCCTACCTACACTGCGTCTTCCGGTCCGCGGACGCCACTCGAGAACCTTCGGCCCCATCAGCCGTCAGTTCTACGGGCGATGTGCCTAAAGGATGTGTGATTTAACGTATGACATTACAAAACAGGCGAAACGAGCACAAAATTGCAAGTCAAATCAACTGTTATTTAAGTCAATTATCTTTTTTTTTTTTTTTTTTTTTTTTTTTTTATTATATTTAATTACAATCTAGCTCATAAAGGCTAATAAGCAATATTCATTTCACTTAATCTACTATTTTGTTTAAAGTCTCTAAGAATAACGTCCAATGACTTTTCTTAGTGTCTATTAAGGCGAAGCACTTTGTTCATGTGTTCTTCATTTACGTCACTATCACTGTAACACTATTTCGAGTATGATTAACACTACACTAACTCAAAGGGTTTAGTCCTTTTCAGTCTTCTCACTAGGTCCGTGTTGTCAAGGAGTTGGATTGCCTCAACGTTCACATGATGATGAAGTCTGCGTTCATGAGCTTCGGCGTATTTAGATATTACCTCGTGGACGAACTCAACATTAAGGTCCCGATGGAGATCGTCGTTTCTTATGTACCAGGGCGCGTTTACTATGTCCCTGAGTACCTTATTTTGAAAACGTTGTATTATTCGTATATTACTTTGTTTGGTACAGCCCCAGAGCTGTATACCGTAAGTCCATACTGGCATCAGGACTTGCTTATACAACAGTAATTTGTTGTGCACTGACAACGAGGAGTGTCTACCGAGTAGCCAGTACATCCTTTTGTATCTTATTCCTAATTCTTCACGTTTTTTCTTGACATGAGCTTTCCAACGCAGCTTCGTGTCAAGCGTCATACCAAGATATTTGGCTGTGTTTGCGTACGGTATGGGTTGCCTATTTATACATATCGGATGGTACATAGGTCTCTTATTTGTGAAATCAATATGAATCGATTTGGATTCATTAAGGTTGATTCGCCATGTTCTGGTCCACTGATAAACACGGTCAATGGCTGTTTGGACTTTCCCTACTGCTTCCTCGTGACTATTTCCTGTTGCCATAATAGCAGTATCGTCAGCAAAAGTCGCAATAGTAGTGTTATCTATCTCTGGAATGTCACAAGTGTATAGTAGGTACAGGACCGGCCCTAGAACACTTCCTTGTGGAACTCCAGCTTTTATTTCTTTAAGCTCGGAATAGGCTTTATCTTGCCTAACTCTGAACACCCTGTTAGATATGTATGATTTTAAAATATTCACGAACTGTTTAGGTAGTAATGTTTTGAGTTTTAGTAAAAGGCCTTCATGCCACACTTTGTCAAACGCCTGAGCTACGTCTAGAAAAACAGTAGAACAAACTTTCTTTTCTTCGAGCGCTTTTTCGATTTTGTTAACAATTCTGTGGACTTGGTCAACTGTAGAATGGCTCTCTCGAAATCCGAACTGGTGGTCAGGTAACAGATTTTTGCTTTCTAGTATAGGCTTTAGCCGTTTTAGGAGAAGTTTTTCAAACAATTTTGACATAACTGGTAACAACGAAATCGGCCTGTATGAAGTAACTTCATGTGGTGGTTTACCCGGTTTAGCAATCATAATGACTTCGGCTACTTTCCACAACTCTGGCACATACTTTAACCGAAAGGCAGCGTTTATTAGATTTGTTAGTTTTACTATTGCTCTACGAGGTAGATTCTTTAAAATTTCACCTGTTATTAGGTCAAATCCAGGTGATTTTTTTGAGCTGATTCTAATTTTGATTTCATTGGCCACTTCTTTAGGTGTAACAAGTTGAATTTCTTGATCTTCTACACGAGTTGTTTCTCGTATATCAATGTCTGCTAGCGTCTCGTTGGGTTGAAAGATGTTTTCTAAGTAGTTTGCAAATCTTATTGCCTTTTGCTCATTGCTGATTGCCCATTTACCGTCATCCTCCCTGATAGGTGGGATTTGCATGATCGGTCGTTTCATATTCTTTGTGAACTTCCATAAAGAATAATCTGTACTGCGGTCACATGAGAGTTGACTTATTTTGGCGTGCATTGATTCATCTCGAAGTTTTTGTATTTCTCTTTTAAGCTCTTTCGTTAGCTTATTAAGTAGCATTTTATCTTGAGGAGACCTTGTTTGGTGCCATTTTTTCCTTTGAGACCTCTTTGCTGCCACCAGAGTTCTGATTTCTTGGGGATAGTTATTACCTTTGAGTTTTCTCCTGATTTCGGGTGTATTATTCCAAGCTGACTTTTGGATGGCTTTGACGAACATGTCAACTTCTAGGTCTAACTGCTCTGAATTCCGAAGTGGGACGTTCAAGTCTATTTCATCATTCAGATCAATCTTAAAACTTTCCCAATCAGTGTGCTTATTAACAAGTCTTGGGGTATCTTCTTTCTCTATAATGAACTCACTTAATGTAAGGATAATGGGCGAGTGATCCGAATTCATATCGTATCCTTCTTCAATGCTCAGAAAACCTGATGCGATGTTTTTGTAAATAAAAAAGTCTATAAGGTCGGGTAGTTTATTTTGGTCAGTGGGCCAGTAGGTTGGTTTCCCAGTAGATACTGTTTCACAATTTATTTGTTTGATGGCACTTAAAAGCTCCTTTCCTTTTGTTGTGGTTAATCTTGAACCCCAATGTATATTTTTTGCATTGAAATCTCCTCCTAGGATAAACCTGTTTCCCAATTTTTCTAAAAGGTCTATATATTGGTCTTTTTTAATAGAATGCCTTGGAGGACAGTAAATAGCTGATATCGTGATCGGATAACGCTTAGTTTGAACGCATACAGCTACGGACTGAATCTCGTATTCTTCATGTTTTAATACTTCGTAGTGGTAGATGTTATCTTTTATCAAAACAGCACTACCTCCTCTTGCCGAATTATTAGGATGCAAAGCATGATAAGCCTTATAGCCAGTTATTTTCAGATATGACTCTGTAGTGAAGTGCGTCTCGGATATTAGACACACATCAATATTATTTGTGTCTAGGATTACCTGCAGTTCTTGTTGGTGTTGAAGTAATCCATTGGCATTCCATGCCATTATTTTTAGCGTGTAGGTCATTTCTGTTTGGGAGGAGCTACCTTAGCGCTTCGCTCAAGTACTTTAAGTCTCTCATCGAATGATGACATATAGTGGAGAATGTTATTTAGCTTCTCTTCAATATTAATATTTAAGCTAGATGCAGACTTATTCTGGGCATTTTTAAGATTTTTAGATGTTATTTGTGCATAAGAAAAGGTTTTGTTACCTTGAGTGTTTGACATTTTCTGCTGCACTACTTTCTGGTTCAGATTTGCTAGTTTCGCACTATTAACCACGTGTACTGTGTTTTGAGCAGGGATTTTCTTTTGTGTGGATTTATTTTTCATGCTTTGCATTTCTTTTGCAACGATGCATCCTCTGTAGTTAGCCGGATGAGCTTCACCACAATGAACACACTTTGGTTTCTCTTCTAATGGTTTATTACAATCTTTGGTTAGATGTTTACCAGTACACTTGACACACCTTGGTTCCTTTTGGCAGTACTTTTGTGTGTGTCCGTACGACTGACATCTTTTACACTGGGGGACCAGTTTAGATGTTTTCATAGGATGAATGTCTACTTTACACCCTAGAATGCATTTTATAGCGTAGATTTTTTTAATATCCTCGTCATTGGTGAATGTCAACATGAACATGTTAAGAGGTTCTTTGTTTTTCCATCTTAGTTTGTTCACAGCGTCTGAGATTTTAAGACCTTTGTCTTTAAGATCTTCAACGATTTTTTCCGGCTGGCATGTGGAATGCAGGCCTTTGGCTACCACCCTTATTGGTCTCGCTTGTTTATTTTCATACGAGTGCCAGAGGCAGCTTTTTTCTGAGAAGAGTTTAGTAACCACCCTATAATGATCCGCTTCTTTCACGTTAACTTTAACGCTGTCACCTTTGAGCATTTTTGCTGTAAACGATTCCTTTGGGACGTGTTCCGATAGAAGGTCATAGAATATTTGGTAATTCTTGACGTCATCAACAATGATGGGAGGAGGCGGTGGTATTTTTTTCACCACTGGATTCTTGTCCGAGTGAGTCTCTTGTTGTAAACGGGGTGAGGAGTGAGAGGTGTTAAGTTTCCTTTTCTTCCTATTTTTCACCCTGATCCATTCAGTCTCCCTTGCAAGTTCCTCTTCATCCGTACTATACTCAGTGTGCTGAGATTTGCTAGGGTCTGGTTGGCCAGCTTTTTGAGCAGCAGCTTTGGTGGTAAATTCGTTGAGTTGCTGTTGCAGCATCTCCATCTGGCGTTGCATTTGTTGGACTACGCGTTCCAATTCTTCTCTTTCGGCCTTCTCGTCAGAGTAAGCTTTATAGATCCGTCTTTCATTTTCAGTCTTAATACTTATACGGTACTTCTCACTCATCATTGATTAGATGGCTGCGCCTTAACGATGTTTATATCGGCGATCACTTACACAATTAATTTAACTAGGTCATTATGATGTGCAGTTGCCAGCCGACGGCGGCGATGATATTATTGACAATTATGCACTTTGATATTTAAGCAGGTCACGTCTCGCGCGCGAAATGCACGACCACACTCAATGGGCGAAACTTAGTCAATTATCTTGAATAACTTTTTTTCTACAAACAGGAAGATTAGCCTTCAAATGCGGATGGTATTTCAATGCTTCAAAATAAAAGAAATTGTCCCAATCGGTAACCTTTAAATAAGATAGTAGGAAAGCCGCAATAATCCTCCTTCACGGGCGATTGTATAAAAGCTGGATTCTGTCTAACGAGATCACTGATAACAGATAAGCTTTTCTTTGATGGAAAATATCGCCGGGGCATCTTAAGATGAGTTCAAAAGTCTTTCGGATTCTCTTTAATTTTGTTTAAGTACTTATTGATTGACGCTGTCAATAAAATTGTATTTTCTGTTTTATGATTGTGGAGTGAATTCTGAAAGCATTTGACACAAGTTGTCACTAACTTACCTGTAAATTATTAATTTTGTCACACCCTGTGTTATCTTATCTGACCAAAATCATTCTATCGGTTGATATTGCATGATCAATGCCACCGCGAGCGATGGTAGTGTAGATTCATCATCATCCCAGCCTATATACGTCCCACTGCAGGGCACAGGCCTCCTCTCGCGGACCCAGTGCGGAATAGGAACTTCACACACACCATTGAATTTCCTCGCAGGTGTATGCAGACTTCCTCACGATGTTTTCCTTCACCGTAAAGTCAACCGTAAATTTAAAATGTTACTACTATACCAGGGTTTTATCATGCCAAACGGTCGTTTTCCAATCGATGACAATCAATTTCTGAGGTAGACCTTTGCTTAATGCGCTACCGGATTAGGAACTCAGGCAACGCAAATTAATAACTTAGGTAAATGTAAGCGGAGCTACAAACGTCTAGATAGATGACTTCGCTCTTTCGGCGAGGTGGCAGCTCGTTAGTAGCCAAAGGTCAACGTCGACAATCGTTAAATTATTTGTTATAAATGCTAGACGCGGCGTCCGTTGAACCACTGTTGAACTGCGCACCGTCCTTGCGTCGACGTTAAGGCTTCGCCGACATTTACCCAGCATCATTTGCAGCAACATTTGTCCAGTATTTTTTTGGGCTAGCCAATCATATTGCAGCAAACGCAACAGTGGTTTAGCGATTTTTTTATAAAGAACCATTTTTAATTACCTTTATATTTTGCTATATTAATTCCTCTATGTTTCTATCACAACAATCAATTGATGGTAAAAGCACGTTGAGTTTTAAAACAAGGCTAAACGGCTTGCAGTCAACGTCGATCTCTGACAGGTTGAATACAAGGGTGGACCATCATTGATTGCTCTGCACGCCTTTCCACATAGATGTCAAGGTGTGGTCGTCAATATGTTACATACAAGGCGACATAGAATAACGTAATGAGAAACCACTTTTTCAGATTCTATTTAAAAAAAAATATATTCGTAGTTATGTTGCATGTGTAGTCTACATATTTGTATGTCTTATAGCTGAGCAATCATATAGTAACATAAAACTTTACGTAAGATCCGTAATACCTGACATATTATGTCAGCAAATAATTAAAAATGATTTGATTGATTGATACTTAGATAAGCTTAGATTTACAATGAATTATTAAACGAAAGAAAAACTTTTTTTTTGTTTTTTCCTCTTTGACTATTTTAGCTATGAGGTAGGGTAATCTATCGCATTTGAAAATATATTTTAAATGATAAGGATAGCGATCTTCAGCCAATAGTAAAGCGGACATTTGCGACACGTGAGATACGTTTATCTTTGCATTTCTTTCTTTTCAGTAAGATGACCACTTAACTATTTAATTTTGAACATTGTTGTGATTAAGTATAATTACTGCTTTTAATAACCTGCATGCATATTATTACGATCCCATTTTAATACATAATTAAGTCGTATCATTTCTAATTACGTCTCCGATGTCACCCTGTATAAAATTCCAACACATCACTAGGACAAATTAAAAAAAAAATCAAAGCAAATACTTACAGAACATTGCAAGTAAGTATTTATTACTCTTAAAGTACCTTATTCTCAACTATTCTTCAACCCCAAAATCAGAATACGACACAAGACGGTTCGCGTCGAACGATTTCCATAAGCAATATTTACAAGAGCGCAGACCTCTGTAATGTAGGATCAAGCAGTTAAAATCTCTGCCTTGGTAACCATATCTTATAGGTCCCGACGTGATCCGATTTACATAATAGACGCCAGGCCTTCTCCTATGTAGATGGGTGAGTATTTCTTTCTCACACCGAAAGGTATTAAGTGTGAAGACTCCAGATGATTGATATGGTCCGGGTTAGCAAAGATGTATGAGTGCCATCAATATCAATAAACGCCAGTGGAAAATGTATTTTTTTTTGTATTAGTTTCTATTGCGTTACGTGGAATGGTCAATTGTTTTTGGCTTTGAATTGTCCGAAGTTGTTTATGTTGCAAACGGCCTGTTCCATGGCTCTGTTACGTTACTGATATTTTTGGTTACAGATACGACCTGTCTTGCCGTCTCTGTTTATTAGAACAAAGTAAGCAGAGATTATCACATAGATCTGTCACTTAAAATAGTAAGTAGAACTTAAGAAAGTAAGTAGTGATACAAGTTCTAAAATCAGTGGATGATTTTAGGATTATTTTTATTTTTAATATTTTTTCGATTAAGAATAACTTAGGGGTTTTCTTTAAAATATGATAGCTTTGTCATTTGCGTGGTAATTTAGGAAAATGCCTTCTTAGTGCATAAATTTACTTCTGACCTCAAGGAATATGCTAGTTTTTGGACTATGCGTTGTCATTTAGTCAACCAGTCTATAGTTACGTTACTTACAGGTTTAGTCGCTTGAGTGAAATGAAAACTACACGACTGAGTTTTACAGTTGGACCAGCATGACACAACACATATAATAAACAATCAATTAGGTACAATATATGTTTTGAATAGCCCTTTTATAATTGGACGTCCCACTGCTAGGCAAAGGCCTCCCCTTTTTCTTTCTACCCGTCTCTGTCTTTCGCTAAATCCCGCCAAAATGAGTGAGAACGGTATAAAAGTCGTTATAATAGTTAAGTATTATGGAAAAAATTACATCAATTTACCAAGTCTCAAACTAAGCAAAGCTTGTACCATAGGTACTAGGCATCGAATAAATGAACTTATACTTATAAAGATAAATACAAACTTTATTACGTACATATAAAACCTCTGAGACTTGGGAGCTAACTATGGTATTATTCATACAAATATTTGCCTCGACGAGGGTAATATTCAAACCCGAGACCTTAAGCTTCTTAGCCGGATCTCTAATCAATTGTCTATCCAGTTGTCAAGTTACGGGTAGATAGTGAAAATAAACGGATCACTCACGTCTTAAAACGAGTTTAACTCGACATGTTTCGGGCCGCGCGACCAGGGCGTTAGCACGCAGTGCACGTTTGGCAGCCGCCGTGACGTGCGACTCCGAGAGGAAGGGCTACGGATTAGCCCGAAACATGTCGAGTTAAACTCGTTTTAAGACGTGAGTGATCCGTTTATTTTCACTATGAGTGAGTCTCACGGTAGTTTCATGTTTAAAGTTACGGGTAGATGTTTGAGATCGGTTTTTTTTGTTTGGACTAACTTAAATTGCCGAAAGAGTCCACTTCACAACGTCCAAACGTCACACGTTAACATAGGCCACCCTCAAGATTCGCCAAACAGATCGGTCCTGACTGCGCCATCCGCATCCAGCACGTTTATAACCTTAACCAGATGCCGTATTTTCTAATGCGCAGAAGCTTGTTAAAAAGCCGTGGTGGCTTAGTGGTTTGACCAAATGGCCTCTCAAGCTGAGTTTCGTGGATTCAAATCCCGGCTAGTACCTCTGAGTTTTTTGAAATTCTTGTGCGAAATTACATTTGTAATTATACCATGAGCTTTACGGTGAAGGAAAACATCGTGAGGAAACCTGAATACAATAGTGTATGTGAAGTTCCCAATCCGCACTGGGCCCGCGTGAGAACTACGGCCCAAGTCCTCTCACACTAAGAGGCGGCCAGTGCCCTGCAGTGGGACGTATATAGGCTGGGATGATAATAATGATGGTAGCTTGTTATCAAATGGGATAACAAGTTTCCACGTTTGACAGATAGAAATAGTAAATGCACTATTTCTTTCTGTCAAACGGAATAAGATGATGACAGAAAGAGATGGTGAAAGCGAAGGCAAGCGCCCGCGCGTTAGAGGCTGTATCGTCGGCCTCCAACAAGATGGAGCGACTACCTACACTACGTCTTCCGGTTCGTGGACGCCACTCGAGAAGATTTTAGACCCATTGGGACCCATCCTACGAGCGAAACGTAAATTGTAATAGATTCAATTTAATTAACAGACGTTAACAACAGTGGCATCAAAAACAATGACATAATAATTCAACTAATTCCGAAGAACTGCAATTAAACTGAAATGGAATCGCACCAACTCTGTTTTACGACTGACTTCAAAGTTGGAAATATCTTTGACGCGCTTAGCTTATATTTTCCTCAACACAAAGGTCATTTTGGCTCAAACTTCGCTCAATTGTTAAACCTCTGATGTAAACACCTCCGACGGAAGGCGGGTTCCGTCCCTTCGGGATTAAACTCTAATTTGACAAAAGGTCTTTATACCACGGGTGTGTGACATAATCAAGAAGAGACGATTTTGACGTCGCTATCTCATACAAATACTTTTTTTTGTATTTAAATAAAAATATAGTTTTTATGAAGATATGTTGCATTTGTATAACAGAGAGAGAGAGAGATTTTTTTACACATAATTAAATAATTAAATAATAAATATCACGGGACAATTTACACCAATTACCTAGTCCCAAAGTAAGCTAGGAAAGCTTGTATTATGGGTACTAGGCAACGGATAAACATACTTATATAGATAGATAAATACTTAAATACATATTAAACACCCAAGACCCGAGAACAATCATTCGTATTTTTCATACAAATATCTGCCCCGACACGGGAATCGAACCCGGGACCTCAAGCTTCATAGTCAGGTTCTCTAACCATTAGTCCATCTGGTCGTCTAAAATTCTATAATTCTGGTCGTCTATAATTGATACACAGGAATACAAATACATTTAGAAGGAAAAAAACACAAACAAATGGACACCTGGCTAGAGAGAGATCTTTCTAACGTGGCCTTTTATTCCGACAAACAATGAAAAACCATAACCAGTACAGTGTCAGCTGCAGAGAAAAGGTACTGCCCTATAAATAAAATAAAAATTTTCAAAATCAACACGTTTATTCTGCAAGTAAACTCGATCCTCTTGCTCTCCGCAGAGACGTTAGCTCCCTTTGCTACAACGGGGAATGCTCTGAGGATCTCTTTGACCTCATTCCAGCTGCGGGGTTCCATTACCGATCCACCCGTAATAAGCGTTCATTTCATCGACATCATGTTGATGAATGGCAGTCTTCGACGGTGCGTTTTAAGCGGTCTTTTTTGCCACGAACTTGCAAAATCTGGAACCTACCCGCTGGAGTCTTCCCATCGAGTTACGACCTGGGTGCCTTTAAGAGGCGAAAGCACAATTTTCTGCAGGGCCGACTACGCATTGGAATTGCGTAAAGCGCTGTGGGTGTCTATGAACAGTGGTGATTATTTAACATCAGGTGACCCACTCACTCGCACCCACACACACCCTCTTTAACATAAAAAAGTAGGCCGCAAAGGGCTCTTTTGCATGTCACTTTTAAAAAAATACCAGCTCTTTCGGAAGGACCATCAATACCATCATTGCCAAGAAGAATGCGTCTCAGGAAACTTGGCAGAAAGTCAATATAACGGCGATGACCACACTATGGGGTACCTTTTCTTTGCAGATGAGCGTACTTATTGAGATGGTTACAGTAGGAGGGTCATATAGCGTAAGAAACAAAATTTGTGTGTCCTCTGGACATAAAATTAGCGATTCCGAATCATTAAACTAAAGATTATTAAAATCGGCCGAAAGTTGGCCGATATAGACTTGACTAAGAATATTGGCTATAGAGTCTATAGTATAGACCCTTAACTTTGGCATGTACACAGGAGACCCGCGAACAAAAAAAATGTGTATGACACAGGCAGGGGTCTATCACTCCATACGATAGAGTATTTCTCCAACACCATTTTAATCATGGTAGTTTGATCTATGGCCTCACAAGCAGAGGCTCGTAGGTTCGAGCCCGGGTTCGCACCTCTGAGTTTTTCGGAATTTATGGCCGAAATTGCATTTAAAATTTACCATGAGCTTCACGGTTAAGGAAAGTCTCCTGACAAAGCCTGCATCCAAGTGCGAAGAATTCAATGGTGTGTGTGAAGTTCTCAATCTGCTCTGTGCGTAGGCTTCTCATTCGGAAAGGAGGCTTGTGCCGTGCAGTGGGACTGGGACGTATATTATCTGGGATGGATTTTAGTGATACCACTCTTATATTAACTACTGTGGCCGATAATATAAGAAATACATAAAGTTAAAAATTAAAGGGGGTTGCCATACAGTCAGCATCAAAAGTAGCTGGTCAATTTTGTACCTTGTCGCTCTACAGTTAGGTGCAAAACGTCATACTTAATTGACAATTGGGTTATTACGACAAAGTACAAAAGTGACCAACTACTTTTGATGCTGACCGTACAAGAAACGTGTCTTTGTCAGCGTTGTTACATTTTAGGCGACAGCTGACAGTTGCTACGCAACGATTAACAGCTAGCCATATAGCCATGGCCGCGAGCATTCGTGCCAGCGACCCTATGCTGTTTGGATGTTTTTCGAAACCTACCTGTAAGTTTGCAATTTTAGTGCTTACCTTTTGGCAATTCTTTACTGAGTAATTTTTAAAAAATTGCACAAAGGTACGAAACCCTCCAAGTGCGAGATCTACTCGCACTTGACCGGTTTTAATTGAAAGTGCGTCTGTCTATTCTGGTAGTTTCTAACTTTACGAAATATATAGCTCGTGTGTTATTACGTTATCATAGACACTTTATCAAGGGCGTGCTAACTTAGTTTGGAGCATAACTTCGCGGTCTAAGTTAGGTATTAGACAATTTAACTTGATACTTGACGTTTAAGTGAAAACCGCTAAGGGTTGTACCATTGTAGATATTTTTGAAACATGTTTTGAATATTAATACGAAGTGCAGGAAAACAATAGCAAACATCAAGAGTTCTGTTATAGACAAACGATGCAAAAGGCGAGTAGTATTGTGACGTTGTACCGGGGAGGACTTTGTTCAACAGTGGACGTATTCTGGCAGATGATGATGATGATGATGATGAAATGATAACTCATTAATTTATGATTATACTTTTTATCTTCATACAAAAAACTAAAAGGGGCGATCTTAAACTAGATATCTCGACAAATTAAGGGGTTGTGTGTCGCCAACGGCGATACCGTCTCATATTATGATGAATTAAGCCTCAAGAAGTTCGGCTTTATCGATAACGGGTAAGTAATTAATCAAGATGAATGTACAGAGTGATTAACCACGGTTGTTTCACTTAGCTTATTTCTATTAGTTTATTATAAATATTTGTTGTGGCGGTGGAGAAATTTATAGGGTTTCGTTTGTGACCCCTTGGATACGTAACTCTAAAAATGGTCCTGACCGATAAACGTCTATCATGAACAACAAAAAGATCTTATAAGACTTCCTTTTTACACGACTTCCCAACGAAAAAGACTATATTGTTTTCAGAGTTAATAAAAATCGCTTTTGAAGTACAAAACTCTCAAAAGAAAATGAGGTAGGTACATTTTAAAATTAAAAATTCGACGCAGATCGCTATCTAACTTCAGAAATTCGACATCCTGATTTTGTATTTAATGTTACCTTTAAATAGGTTTTATTAAAATTTATTAGTAGTGATTAGAACACATTTAAAAAAAAAGAAGAAAAGAAATAGTGATGCTAGGGATTGAATCTGGATCTTCGTCTGTCCGGGTCACGTGTTGAACCATTATACCAACCAGAGAAGAGCAGAGAGGTCTTGAAATCACAATCGTTTTCATAATTTTTCTCTCATCATCATCAGCCTATGTTCGTCCACTGCTGGACATAGGCCTCTCCCATGGCATGCCACTGAGCACGATCCTCGGCCACTCTCATCCAGCTCTTGCCAGCCGCCTTGCGAAGATCATCGCTCCACCGAGACTGAGGACGTCCCACGCTACGTTGTCCGATCCGTGGTCTCCACTCAAGAACTCGTCTACCCCAACGGTTATCGGTTCTTCGGGTTATATGGCCGGCCCATTGCCACTTCAGCGTACTAATGCGGTGGACTACATGGTAAAGGATAAGGGTAAAAAGATGGTGAATGCTATCGCAAGCGCCGCCGCTTTTGACTATACGGCAACATTGTCTAACGCGTGGACACTTGCCAACGCTTTCATCATTTCTCTTTCTATCACCTTATCATACCGTTTGACAGAAAGAAATAGCGAAAGCGATAGCAAGTATCAGCGCGTTAGACAATACGTTCTTAGGTCTTCGTCAGACTTGAGTCGGGGATTTGGGTTAGTGTAATGGCTCGCAGTCAGCACGAGTCCTAGATAGACTAAGACCCGGGCTCGATTCTCAGCATTTGTTTTTATATTTTTTAATGTGTTCGGGTTACGCTATTATTGAATAATAGTTATTTATGATACAAGTGCGGAAAGTAGGCTATTCCCAACGAATGTCGGAGATCTAAACAAACGAGCGAAGCGAGTATGGTTTAGCCGACATGAGTTGGGAATTTTCTACTTTCGACACGTATATCATACAACATTTTACAATGCATTAAGCGAGGAAAAAAATTGGGGCTAAGAGCGCGGGCAGACAGAGAGCGGTCTGGAGTACCGAGTTTCGCGTTCAAAGTTCTGTGTTTTCATCGCTCGAGAGTTCCAGTCGCCTGCTGTGTGCGTTATCGTAAGAGACTCAGTACATTCGAAAGAACGCAGAACTCTGAACTCGGAACTCCAGACCGCTCTCTGTCTGCGCGCGCTCATAAACATTTTCGGAAAAAGATGTTGCGTTCTTATTTACCTTTCGTGGAGGGAAAGTCTCGTAGATGTTTACATATTTCAGCATCGGTTTAGTCAGCAGGAGGCTATCACATTTAATTTTGTGCTTGGTCTAGGACGTCAGGCGGCGTTAAGTCCTATGTAAATTCATCACTTGAACTCTCCATTTTAATTTACTAAACTTAAATTAATTCTCCGGACTGAATTCATGAACATTACTGTGGCCTGACTGTGTGTGTGGTGTGACTGTTCCTCGCTCTTTGACCCTTCTTTATTCTTTTTCTTTTTTGTTTATATTGTTTCTTTAATTTCCTTTTTAAATCCTTTTCTCACATGCGGCCTTTTGACATTTTTTTCCATTGATATTTTGTATTAAGTATATGTAGTGTATAAGTATTATATTGAATGTATTTGTTTATTTATATAATTTATATTATATTTGTATTGTTTTTATTGTTTGTTGTCTATTAAGTAATACTGCGTTTCTCTTGTCTGTTATTTCTGCCACCTACATTCGTCTGTTGATATTTATTAATTTCTGAGTAATTGGTTGTCTGGAAGAGATCGCTTTTTAGCGATAAGACCGCCTATTGTCTACCTGAATTTTTATTTTTGTAATGTCACTGTACTGTTTTTGGTGATCAATAAAGAATATTTGTATTGTATTGTGGCGGGTTTTCATGACAGGCGCGAACGGAACGAACCATGATTGGTTCGTGTTACGCCATGCGCGCGCACTGAAAACTGATTGGTTGACAGGCGCGAAAGGGTAACCGTGATTGGTTCGTGTTACGCCATGCGCGCACACTGAAAGCTTATTGGTTGACAGGCGCGAACGGGTAAACATGATTGGTTCGTGTTACGCCATGCGCGCGCACTGAAAGCGCAGATATCGTACGGTCCGAAATGGACTCAAGGAATTATTTTAGTACTAAATTTTTTATTTTAAAACTTTTGACGAAATTAAAATTTGTTTGTTTTAATATTAAAACAATCTGTTTTATTATTTTATCAGTAAATATTCATTTGGTTGCATCAAACATTTTCTTATTTGTGCAAAGCTGAATTATGAAGACACAACTCTCTAGTCTTATTTTTTAAACACTAGTTTGCACACAACTTTTTGAGAATTGGCAATTTAAAAAGTTACTTTTCCGCACGCGTGTGGAAAGTAAAATCCATAAAAATTTTTTTCACACTTGCGAAAGTGTGCTGGGATGACTAACTTTCTATAGATATGTTGACTCGCGTTAAGAGGCACTTTCCGAGCATATGCATTGAAATTAACTTTTGCCCGTTTTTGACTGCACTTCTGTGATCGTAATGGAATGGTTACGGATATAGGGTCCCATGAATTGAATATATAAATCCCGTTTTTTCCTTATTACGAAGCACATACTAGGGGCGTTCAATAAAAAGTAAGAATGAGTATGTTATAAACAACTTTTACTAAATGTCATTTTATTTTTCGACATAGTCACCTTTTAGCATAATACACTTAGTATATCTTTTTACTAAACTTAAA
The DNA here is from genome assembly GCA_947859365.1 of Archips crataeganus. Lineage (NCBI taxonomy): Eukaryota > Metazoa > Arthropoda > Insecta > Lepidoptera > Tortricidae > Archips > Archips crataeganus. Next base: position 3,888,041 of record OX402050.1, on the reverse strand, counting down.
ATTCCATTTTTTTTTTAAATCTCATCTTAAGTGCTTAAAAAATCTTGTACTGCAGCGACTACCACGTCGTCGTCTTCAAATTTCTGGCCTCTCAGGTATTGTTTCAATCTCGGAAATAGGTAGAAATCACTGGGAGCGAGATCTGGTGAATACGGAGGATGCTTAAGGATATCGAACCCAGCATCACGAATTGCAGCCATTGCAACGGCGGACTTGTGTGCCGGGGCATTGTCCTGGTGGAACAGCACAACTTTCGAGGGTTTACCTCGCCGTTTTTCGCGGATCTCATTGCGCAATGTTGCTATTTGTTTGGCGTATAATGTGCCCGTAATAGTGGCTCCATGCTCGAGATACTCAATCATTAATACCCCTTTACCATCCCAAAAAACAGAGCCCATGACCTTACCGGCAGATGGGCTCACCTTGAATTTCTTCGGAGTTGGAGATGATGGCCTTTTCCATGTCATAGACTGCAGTTTCGTTTCTGGGTCGTAATGATGGAGCCATGTTTCGTCCATTGTTATAAATCGCGCCAAAAAAAGTTCCCGGTCTTGCTGCATCAGGTTCAAAGCTTCTTGACAAATCTCTAGTCTAGTTTGTTTTTGCGTGTCAGTAGGCATTCTTGGTACCCAACGCGCAGATACCTTTTTCATACCCAAGCGTTCATGTAAAATATTATGCACGCTCCCCGTTGAAATCTTTACATTTTCAGCAATAAAACGAACCGTGACACGACGATCCGCCAAAACTGAGTTTTCGACTTTTTTCACAATTTCTTCAGTTACTGCTGTAGTAGGGCGTCCGGAGCGGGGGTCGTCCATTGTCGATGTTCTTCCACGTCTAAATTCGGCGCACCAACGTGCGACTGTCGAATACGGAGGAGCATTAGACCCTAAAGTGTCCCGCAAATCCAAATTGACTTGGTCCATAGAAAAATTTTTCAAACACAAGTATTTGATAATGGCGCGCTGTTCAATTTTCTCCATTTTCGCTAACGTACTCAATAGCATTGCAAAGAAATTACCGTATATTTTTTTAAACAAAAGACAGTTAGTTTTTTTTTTCATAGCAATCAGCTAGATAGATTAGCTTTACCGGCCAGTATTTAATTTCGTAATATTAAAAGAGCTTGCATCTCATTCTCACTTTATATTGAACGCCCCTCGTATAAGTCACATTTATTCCCTACCCCGAGAGAATTTCGAAAACTCTCTTCTTATTGTCCCTCTATGGCACTCAAGTTGTATGTGTGCCAAATTCCAACTCTTTAGCTTCAGCTGTTTGGGCTGTGGCTTGATATATCAGTCAGGACTTTGAATTTTATATACAAAGTAAAAAAAATATAGAGTGATGCAACTGTTCAACATTTGTGTTGTGTGTGGCATTCATAAGTTTTCATTTCACTAGTACGTTGGGTAAGTATGAGGTAACCTTAAACTCTCACTTTAGATAATTAACCAATTGAGTATTACACAAAATTATAAACTAGAGTTCTTTCCTGTGTATAGTCGGCCAAGTAAGTACACTCGGGCTACGAAAACCTTCGTCAGTTATTAAATTGATTCCTTTATTAAGTCATTGACTCTTAGCACATTTTTAATAATGGGAAACGTCAATTCGATATTCTGTTTTGTTTGAATATCCATAATAAAGTATAGTAGTTGCGTGGGAAAACTAGTAAAGCTGACCAGTTTTTTTTCATCGAAGATAAAAGAAGTATGTAAGAAGATGTATGTATGTATGTAATCATAAAAGGTTTTTCCATTGTTCTATATAGGGGATTCAGGGGTTGAACTATCCGGATAAACTGCTACTAGTAAGGTTTAAGTAGACACAGTAATATAATATGTTATGTAGAGCTAGATTTTGTATCTCTGAAATATTATTTGCATTTGGTCCGTAACAAAAAGAAGGGCACTTTTGCAATACGTATTCATTCAATTTCAACATAACAACACCTCGCGCTTACACGTGAAAAACCAACATATTGTACGTACACTTCTTTGTTTCAATGCAATCGTCCATGTTTAACGGCGTGTCAATTTCATAAAATACGTATGAATAAATAAAATGCATGTGATTTTAGTATTTCTGTCGAGTTCCATGAATATGCAAGCAGCGATGCTGTGATGTAGCATAAATTTAGCAGCACCGTCAGGGTGTGATATTGCGACGTGTAATAATTCATGTATTAGGTTTAATATTAAAATTAAACTGCGGGTTGGTCCGGGTTAAGCGCGGTTTGGGCTGTGAATGCCAAGGGTGGGAAGGGAAGAGTTCCTGCAGATTCTGCGTTGGTTTGTTACTGGGAAAAAACTGGGTTAGGATCGGCATTGGCCATGAAGAGTTCCGCACGCATAACTGACAATAAGACGAATAGCAATGTCACAGACAGCAGAGTGTAGTGTCTTATTTAAGTATCTATTTCCTGTTTTTTGAAGTAAAACTTCTTTAGGCACGCTTGACTTGGGAGTAAGCTGGTGAATGCGTTACGAAAATCAGGCGAACGCGGGTTGGTTAAGTGTTGGTTAGGTGTGGTTTGGGGTCGGACGGAGGAGGGAGGGGGGGGGGCGGGTTGGGGGCAGGCTGGGAGCGGGCTGGGGCGAGTTGGGAGCGGGTTGGGGGCGGCTTGGGAGAGTGGGTTGTTGGGAGGGTTGAGGGACCCGGGGGTCGAGGGGGGGTTTGGGGTTTACATTTTCCCCTTATAGTGATAAAATTCGACTACATTATCGCCAACGTCCATACCACGTTGATAACACCGGTTCTCGTCCGATCACCGAAGTTAAGCAACGTCGGGCTCGGGCGCAGTCAGTACTTGATGGATGACCGCCTGGTTTCATGTTTTTTTAAGCGTTTTTATTAAAACTACTTAATTTATTATTGCCGACAAAAAAACCGAGTGTGCTTTAAACCGCACGACTGAAGTAAAACTTCTTTTTCTTTTTGTAATTTTTGTCACGAATAAATGTTTTTTCTTTCTTTATTTTTTCATTTCACACAAGCTAAAATTGCCATGCGCTTCTTCCCATTTGGCTTAAAAGCAAAGGAATACCACGATTCAGCAAAATTTATGAAAACGCAAAACTAACTTGTGAGAATTTACAGTAAAAACAATTTTTTTCTTATTTTTCTAGAATTGTGATAATTTAGCCTCTCGCTGGCTATCAGGTCATCGCTGAGTTTAGAGACACCCTGTATACTTAGACCTGACTGGTTAGCTTTCTTCTATTCAAAATCATTTCAAAATATTCATTTCAGACAGACTCGATCCATTTTAAGTTATGTCTGGTCTAGGTAGAATAAAATATTGCTGGGATGTTGGATGTTGCTTATTCCTTTGTTCCGATCACGGAATTAAGTCTACCTTTACATTATTTCAACTAAATGTGAACAAATCCATGAAATGAACAAAGCATCAAAACATTACAAAATTCTGACGCAAGAACATTTTAATGAACCGACTCAGTATATTCCCTGTATTATTCGTCTAATTTGTTTCATGTAAACCTATTTTAGGAAAGGGTAATATTTAACAAAAGCACATTTTGACTCCAGCACTCTACGGTTGTTCATTATATTTTGTTCTCACGTTTAACTGGGCGCGTTCTAAATGTAAGGTCTATTTCGAAATAAACTGAGGGAACAGCGGTTTTCAAATATGTTACTTCACGTGGTTGTAAGTTATTAAATATTGAATTTGTTACAGACGGTTTGTCATGGGAAGTTTGGAAAGCGCTAATTGCTAGCACTTTCTTTAATAATGTGGTTAACATATTGGGTATACATCGGATGCTCTATTTATTTTTGTTCTTATGTATTTTACCTATGATCTAATGATTGTTCGGTATAATTTAAATTACCTATACTAAAACTACATTTCGTACTAAATACAAACTGAAATATAGATGCACAGAAAAAACCCCAGAAAAAAGACCAATGCTGGGAATCGAACCCAGGTCCTCAGCATTCCTGCTGGAATGCTGAGGACCTGGGTTCGATTCCGAGCATTGGTCTTTTTTCTGGGGTTTTTTCTGTGCATCTATATTTCAGTTTGTATTTAGTACGAAATGTATGATTTCACGGGATGACCGTAAAAGTAATAAAAAAAAAAAAATGAAGTTGAAAAAATAAGTACAAAAAAAAAAAAAAAAAAAGATACTTCATAGCTAACTTGTCTATACTAAAACTCTTGAACCTATCGAATTTTTTAAGGAAAAATGTATGTTTTTAGTATTTATTTTGTTATTTTAGCAGCAACCGAAATACATAATCTGTGAAAATTTCAACTGACTAGCTGTCACGTTTCATGAGATACGGCCTGGTGACAGACAAGACAGGCGGACGGACGGACAGCGGAGTTTCAGTAATAGGGTCCCGTTTTTACCGTTTGGGTACGGAACCCTAAAAAAGAAACTAAAATGACTGCGCCTTACACAACAACAGTCACACAACTGTATCCCCTCGAAAGTCGTTAAAAAAACATAAGCGATAAAAAAAAATTAAGAAATTAAAGTATCGTTTCTCAAAACATTTAGGCAGGTCGAACAAGAAACATAAAACCGCGTGGGGGCCACATAAATAAGGTAAACTTCCCCGCTTGGGCATTAGACGGTGAAAAATGTCCCAGCCTCGAATCATAAAGCTGAGGCCAGATTTATACACGCCGCAAACAATACCAATACTGTGCGAGATTTAAGGAATCGGTAAATACCTAACTTAAGTTCGATCGTTTATATAAAGTGCTGTGTTTGCTTGTGGATTCCGAATTTTTCTTTTTTCTTAGCGTTCCTTTGTCAATTCAGTTTTGGCTAAGCCGGATGGAGTTAGCTAGCTGGAAATTTGTGGTGTGAATATTACTTAAGTGATGTGTGAACGGAACCCTACTACTGAGACTCCGCTGTCTGTCTGTCCATTCGTCTGTCACAGGGCTCTATCTCTTGAACCGTAATAGCTGACACTTGAAAATTTCACCGATTATGTATTACTATGGCCGCTATAGCAAAAAATTCTAAGAAAAAAAGGAATGAATAATTACAAGAAACGTGCTTTTTTCAGCGTTTTTTTGGTTGCTAGGCGACCTAGGCGACAGCCGTCAGTTACATGGCAACGCGAGCGACCCTTTGCTCAGCCGTTCGGATGTAAATATACCTACTTATTTTGCGATTTTAGTGCGATTTTAGACAATTTTTTACTGAACTGCTTTTGAAACATTGTACGATGGTACGGTACCCTTCATGTATAAGTCCAACTCGCACTTGACAGATTTTTTATTTACCACAATTTCCAAATAAAAGTTGGCATCTAATTAATAATTAAAGGAAATGCTTGCATTTCACTTAAAACTTCCCTGTGGCACGAATAAGATTAGTAAAACAAAATACACTGGACACTCTTGTATCAGTAGTCCATGTTTCGAACCGATCGTGCAATCCGCGTTTCTTTCTCGAGGTTGATTAAATAGCCTATGACCTATTCTCAGACCCACTAAATATGGAAAAAAATCATAAAAATCGGTCAAGTCGTTTCGGAGGAGTTCGACAACAAACACCGTGACACGAGATTTTTATATATTAGAGAAGAAGGTAATCTCATAGCTCCTGCTTCCCTCCTAGATTGGTTGCAATATTCTGCAACTAGCGATGCACTAATCTTAAAATTGATGCTTTTACTACTTAATACACTAACGTTGCTAAAAGAGATCAAAAGTTTTGGATGTGCAGCTTGCTTCAAAATTAGTCTGAAGTTTAGTTCCGCGTGAAAATTAAAGCGAAACTGGTGTTAAAAACGTATTTAAGAGGAGGGTAATTTTCTCACCCGCTTCTTCTCCATAAATCTGAAGTTGAGTCACCATTATGGTTTGAGGCGCTAGGTGAGTGTCTATGTCATCAGGATAATAAAAATGACAAAACCTCGAAGCTTAAGAAGGATTTAAGGCTTAACGAATGTTCAAGATAATTGTTTGGGACGTTAAAGTTTTTTACCAGAGCGTTTTCTAAAACTTTTTAACCCCCGACACTAAAAGAGGGGTGTTATAAGTTTGACTGCTATGTGTGTGTGTGTGTGTGTGTGTGTGTGTGTGTCTCTGTCTGTCTGTCTGTCTATGTGTCTGTCTGTGGCATCATAGCTCTTAAACGAGTGAACCGATTTGGATGCGATTTTAAGCCGGTTTCTTGGACATCGCCAACGGCCAATTGAACCGATTTCGATGTAACATGTCTAAGAACCATCGTTATTGTCTTGTACAAGGTGAGAAATGCTCACTAGAAGCGTAAAAAGACACATAATTTGGTCGGTAAATAGGTTTATGAAAGGAAATTGTTACGGAAAATCTCAACACATACTAAGACTATCAAGTATCTTCAATGCATTTCATAGATTTCTTGCCAGGTACGCGTAAAGTTAGCAAAGCTGGTTTAAAATTACTTAAAGAAGAATCCTTGAATATTTTGCCAAACTTTATGGATAGGTGCTAAATTAACACCTTCTTAGCTTTTAGGGAGTTGAACATACATTTTCTTTACCAACGTAGGTACCTAGCCATTAATTTGATTTGCAGTAGCGTCCTCCATGTTATTAAATAAAAAAACTTTTGACTGAGTAGGAGGACTGTCCGCTAGCACATCCTCGTGGTGAATTAGGGGACAGACTTCCATAGGTTGCGCCCGTCTCATTAATAATTTGTATGGTACTAAAGGCCTCTAAAGGTTTCGGTTTTATAAATACCTAACTTATAAGTGACCAGCAGGCTTATTGTCTAACGCTTCTGACGCTTGCCTTCGCAATCACTATTTCTTTCTGTCAAATGGTATAAAATGATGACAGAAAGAGATGGTGAAAGCGAAGGCAAGCGTCAGAAACGTTAGACACTACGGCCTCTGGTCCCCATGGGCCCGTCATTGGAAATACGTACCAACATTAATAATAATATAATTCTTTTCCATATTATCACGTGTTTAGGGATAATTTAAATTGTTATTGAAGTTCTTTGATATGTTTGAGCAGTTGTAGTTAACAAGTTAAGTATGAAGTAACTTTTTCTATTTTGTTTTTTTCAACTTCATTTTTTATCACTGCATAATGTGATTATAACAGACTGAAAAACTGACTGACAGACTGTATGGGAAAAATTCGTCGCTAACTTCTAGACCAGTGATGGTGTAGGGGTAAGCACGCAGCACGGAACGCTGAGGACCTGGATTGGATTCCCAGAATTGGTCTTTTTTCTGGGGTTTTTTCTGTGCATCTATATATCAGTTTGTATTTCGTTTGAAATATACAGTTGTAGTTATTTGTGCAGAGCATCTTGCCAACTATTTCACATAAGACTAAGAGAGACGAAGGCGACTTGAATTTCATTCCCTTGATATTTGCTAGTATAATTTTATTACGGAGGACTGTTTCGCAGTGCTATTAAAATGACAAATGTTCAGTGGGCGGGCACCAGACGCTGATCTGGATAATACTAGAAAAAACTGGACAAAACAGCATTTAGCTCGAGATAATTCAGATTTCAGTTTAATAATATTTTTTTTTAAGTGAAACTTCTAATGCGACTTCCAACAAGGTTGCGTTAAACGTTTAACGCTACCATGGAGGGGGTATGAAAGCATTATTATATGTACTGCCGAAGCAAGTAATATCGCATTGTATAGGTGTATACTAACGGATGTTAAAAACTTCGATAGTGCGATGCAGAACTTATACTGTCTGTGCAAATGTATGAGACTTGATAAAAGCGCCATCTAGTGAGTAATTTGAACACATAGATGCATAAGTAAATTTAGCTCTTTAAGTTATTGCAATAAGGTTCATAAAATATTATTGATGTATAAGTGCCTTTTTCATTTCCACATTACGAAGTTTCACTTCTTCCGCGCGGAGGAACTGCACGCACGATTTTTTTACAACAGAATCTCTCACATCTCATTGATAGATCAAACGTCATCAGTCAATCAGTCATTTTATATGTCTATACATATAAAATGACTAATTAACTGAACATCTATACGTTTTAAGAAAATATTTTACAGAAGTTTCTTCATTTAGCATACCGAAGCTTAAAAGATAAATCTGACTGCAATCGAATTGAAACTGGCTCTAAAGAAAACCTTACAGGTTTCCTCGGAAACTCTTTAATTAAGAAAATGGACGAAAGCTCCTAGGCTTTCACGATACGCCATCAAAGTCAAAGTCATCATTCTTTATTTGAATTTAAGCTCTTATGAATGTCTAAAAATTTACCAGACCAGTTCGGAAGAACCCTGGTTGAGAAGAATCCGGCAAGAAACACAACAAAGCATGTTTTATAAACGCTTTAAAAATAAGTTTAAATGCTAAATAGGTCAGATAATAAATTAAATATATAAATCAACTAGCGAACCGCTCCAGCTTCGCACACGTGCAATTTGTGCATGTATTGTACATATAAACCTTCCTCTTCAATCACTCTATCTATTAAATACACCGCATTTAAATCCGTTGCGTAGTTTTAAAGATACGTATAAGCATACATACAGACAGACGGGAAGCGACTTCGTTTTATACTATGTAGTGATATGACGGGATATTTCACACCAATTGACCTAGTCTCAAAGTAAGCAAAGCTTCTGTTATGGGTACTACGCAATAGATAAACAATAAACATACTTATGTAGATAGATACATACTTATACTTAAATACATATCATACACTCAACTCGACAGCAAACATTCGTATATTTCATACAAATATCTGCCCCAACGTGGGTTAGAACCCGGGACCTCAACGTTTGTAGTCAGGTTCTCTAACCACTAGGCCATTTGCTCATCATTGAATAAACTGTATTTTACCTTTTTACTTCGCTCATTGTTTGTCTCTAACTAAATTCATATGTCTAACGCGTTTCGAATCACAATCATATTTACCATTTTTCTGAGTTTTATTTATTTTCTTTAAACATAAAACTACCGTGAGACTCACTCATAGTGCAAACAAACGGATCACTCACTTCTTAAAACGAGTTTAACTCGACATGTTCCGGGCTAATCCGTAGCCCTTCTTCTCGGAGTCACACGTCATTATTTATTTATTTGTTTAGAATGGGGTAAGAAAGAGATGGTATAAGCGATTGAGAGCGCTCGCATGCCAAACAATTAAACCCTAAACAATGTAATACGTGTAGTCACGATGTAGGACTAGTTATGACTATGACCAACCACTGAGCTACCAGAGTGCTATGCGAAATATATTAATATAATTTTTGATTTCGGCTCTTTTTTACTGTGCATTGTATGCCTATACTCTTGTCTCTGATGTCCTGTCAATTGTTCTAAGGTTAACTGGAAGAGATCCCTTTAAGGGATAAGTTCGCCTTTGTACATCTGTCTCTCTTTTTAACTAGTTATTTTCATGTTTTATGTACAATAAAGAGTTTTACATACATACATACATACATACATACATAATTTCTTTTGGATCGAAATGGAAACTTATAGATCCTCATCTTTGAAAGACGTATTCAGATTCTATTCGTAACAAAATAAATCTTTGGTTGCAAAGAAACCACCCAAACGCCGTTATTTCCTCAAGCGAAGAAATAATTAACCCAAACCGTGGCCCGTCGCACCTAGTACGGCAATAGGCGAAAATGAAACCCCACATATTATATTATAAGGGATTCAATAACGGCCCATGGGAACATCTGCGCGGAGAAATTGATCCACCGCGTTCGTCAGTGCAGATGTCTTAAAACGACGATAACATAAAAAGTCACTTACGTTAAATCGCTTTTTGGCGTAGAGCGTCTGTTTCTCTAACAGCACTTGGAGTAGCAGACGTGGTTCAAAACAGTTTTGATGTTTATGGCGGGCAGAAATCAAATAGATAACTCTGTGAACCAGTTGAAGGAAAATCTAGTAAACTTATGTGAGTAGGGGAAACCTGTACAAAACGGTATACCGGGGTAGAACCGTACAGTGCCTCTATCTCCGTCAATAGTAGGAGAGGAGTTGAATAACTTCATGTGTAACGTATACATGGTTACCCAATAACTTCCGGGGCAAAATCGTATAATAGTATACGGTTTTGTACAGGTGTTTTGGCAATACCGGAAAACGTAGTTTCCAATTTTTGTTGTTAATGTTTAATGTTAGAAGTGTCGTAAATTGCTATTGCAGTGAAAGCTGCGCTGTACACACACTCTATATCTAATCTTATAGAAGGTACATTGGAGACGTAATCAGAAACGACATTTTGGTATTTGGTAGCCATTTACATTCATTAATCCTTACATGAATCAAAAACTGTTTTTTTTTTACCTGAACTATTATAGTGGTGAAGCGTGGTAATCGCATTTGAAAAGATATTCAAATGTAGGCAGCAATGGTGAAGTAGACATTTCAAGCAGGTATGCGCTGAGTAAAGTAAAAGTGGAGGACAATAAATACTTAATAGTAAAAAAAATTGTCCTTTCTATGTCGATTGCGTAGAGCGTAGACGAAGTCGGGGACAAAAAATAGTAACCAACCCATAAAAGTAAAGTGTATTTGTTTACACAGATTGTTTTTAATCGAATTCGGGAAATGGTAGGGGATCTGGAAGTTACTAATGTAAAAGTATTTATGTAGGTATTGTTGGTTCCAACCTGGAAGGGCTTTCATAAAAAAAAGATACTTTTAAATAATACTGACACAATAAATATAAATGAGTTAATAGCGAAATAGCCATTACATATCAGGGTTATACAAACATTTTTGTGTACCTACGTCTTTTCTGTAGACGTGGCAAAAGTTAGGAGTCTATAGCCTATAAGTATATACATCGGCGCCTACATTGGGATGCCTGGTTAACTTTAGGCTCATGCAAATAAATCTTAAGCTGACTGACTCAGTCACTAATTCTATGCCCACAGAAGAGACAGCTTTTGTTCCTTACGCTGTGATCATTAATTTTCGCGAAAAAAACTATATTTATATAAAGCTGTCTCGAGGATTTAGTTCCATTATATTAAAAGTATAGTCGGTTCAACGCTGGAATCGTTAACGATTGAATAAAACGATTACGCGACGGCAGTCTGCAATTACTTTGCGCACAAACAAATGAACTCTGAAAAACAATTCCAACCAATAGATGTTAAGTACCTTAATATCTTACATTGTAATCGATGTCTCAATACAACTAAGCCAAGCTTATCCTTTAAGAGTCCCTTACAAATTGGACAATTTTAATTAGACACAAGGAGAAAAGGTCCGTTTTCAGGGTCCAGAGGCACCTTTATCTTTTTTAAGGGCTGTTAAAAAGATTAATAGAAGGGACGACTAGGTCATTTGATTGTATTTAGTAGCCTCCAGGGCTGAATAAAGCAATGTCTTTATTCGTAACGTTTCTGAAGTTAACAGTTACGTTCGATTAGGTACCGCGTTGGACTGCTTAATGGATATTGGAAGGAGCATCTGGGTGGATTCTTTGTAAGGCTCTGATTGGGAGTAATGGAGTCGCTTTTTCACGTGTTTTGTATCCGGACTAATTAGTAGGCTTCTGGTAATTGGAAGAGGCATTGGGAATTAAATCTAAGGTTTGAACTGGGTCTGCCATAAGTCGTACAGGGAAAAAGTTACAGCTAGCTACAGCGTCCGAAGACATCCGTGTTAACACACTAAATGCAGTCTTGCTTGGTTTTTTTCTACGTTGGATTGAAAGAACACTGCCGTTTGACACAACGTGTTGATAATGGAGTTGTAAATTGATTGTTGCTTTATTTTCAATAATATTAGGTACAATAATAATGGTAGTTTCAATATACGTATTTTAATGTAAGATTAACTAAATGTTGAATATTTGCAGGTATTAGTGAAAAAATCCTAAGATACTTTAAACTTGAAACTACCGTGAGACTCACTCATAGTGATAATAAACGGATCACTCACGTCTTAAAACGAGTTTAACTCGACATATTTCATGTTTTATGTTTTGTTTTTGTTACTCCGAGAGGAAGGGCTACGGATTAGCCTGAAACATGTCAAGTTAAACTCGATTTAAGACGTGAGTGATCCGTTTATTTTCACTAAAATCCTAAGATGTTACAAAATTAGGTTTAAGAAGAAGATTAGATGGCGTGGTTATGAAAATGAGTTTTTTAATCTGATTTTTTTACACTTGCGTGTGACTTTCACGACAAAAATCAATTAAAGAAGTAAATTTATAAAATAAGAAAATTTTCGTATCATTCTTTAGGTTAAATTTATCAGGATTTAGTAATATTAGCTTAATGAATACAAGCCAAGAATATTTATGTTATCTTTTCACCAAAACATTTTGCGTATAATGAGACTCTAGGTCTAACTAATTTGACAGTTAACAAATATTTAAATGTCTGGGGCTCAGAGAAAAATGAGAGCAAGATGATGAATTTTTAGAAATAAAAATTATCGAAACAGTTTTGTTTTTGTCCTATAGTACTAATATTACAAATGACCAGTGAAGATGTTTGGATGTTTGTTAGTTAATCACGCATTGAACAGGTTGGCATGCAGGTGAACAAGAATCTGGATTGAGACATAATTTACTAATTATCCCGGTAATGCGGTCCTCTAAGATAATGTTAAGATAAGTATAAGATATTATGAAAAAAATAGAGGCGCTGTACAAAAACTTTCAGGTGATACCTCAACTTTCAAAATGAAGCGCATTGCACGCAATGCAAAATAACATTAGGGGTATTAATAATTGTGGTAAAAATGATTCGGACAAATGAGTTTTAGGGCAAACATTACATTATGGAAAATGATTGTTATGACAATTGATCGTTAGGGCTAATGCCCATTAGGACAAAACAGTTCGGGCAAGTGATTTTAGGACAAACGATGTTAGGCATCGCGAGGGAGACCCGTTATACATTATATAGATAACGTAAGTATCTTTACTTCCCATTAATTCCGTCGTGCAAATGTGCACACATATTTTTATATTCAAAAACTCGATTAGAAACGCGAGACCAATTTTTTTTCAAGGAACTAAGTAAAAAATCTTTATTTTAAGCTAAGCCATTTGTTAAGTGGTTCATGCAGTCTCTTTCTTATTCCCGTTAAAAACGTCTGAATCAGATAATACCCTTCTGTAATTTGCAAACTCCTGATCTTACTTTCTTGTTCTCTCACTTAGAAATATCGTTTAAGATAATTGAAGCGATATCTTTGTATATTTAGTGAAATCATATTGAAAGGCAAAACCATTACTATTACCTAGTGAAAAATAGGAAAAATAACTTAGCCTGAGTAAGTTATTAAAACGATAAGCAATGTAAAGTCTGCCATCATATCTCCGGTTAATAAAATCTTTAAAAGCCTCTTACATAAAATACTTAACGTACTAAAACGTTCATACGAATGATTAATTAAATTTCAGCTTGCAGAAATTTAAATAATCGGAGATTTGAATATCACAGCCTATTGCAGGGCACAGCCCTCATCTCAGACAGACTCCCTCGCCAGCCCACTGCGTATTGGGAAATTCGCACACAACATTGAATTTCTTTGCATTATCTGTAGATTCTTTTCAGGTGGATGCAGGTTTTCTCACGATGTTTTCCTTCACCGTAAAGCTCATAGTAAAATCAATTCAAAGGTGTGTGTGAAGTTCCCAATCCGCAATGAGCCCGCGTGGGAACTACGGCTCAAGGCCTTTCATTCTGAGAGGAGGCCTGTGTGCGGGGCGTATATAGGATGGGATGATGATGATATGTAGATTTAACATCAAAACATGCCTCTAAAATTACTATTATCAAAAATAATTTAAATCTCTAGTCCTCTAAAATAACAAAACTTATTATAACCCATCGTCAGCCGAAAACACCACGATAACAAAAGGATATAATTCTGATGCTTCCATTCTGGGCCGGGGTCAGCCCAGGTTAATACACTACGCTGTATCGCCCTCGCCGGGATACGGGCAACGTCGCAGGTAACTACTGCATTATGTACAATTGAGGACAATAAAAGGAGTTTTGCCTATATGCTTTTATTTGCGGACCAATCTTCTAGAACCTTTAAAACCGTTAGGATAAGTGAGTTTTAGCTGATTATTTTTTGGTGAAAAGGGTATTATTTCGTTAAGACGATAAACTTGTACACATAAGAAAGTCAATTTAGATTAATGTTATCTTGTATCTTATCCAAGTAGTCGCTGTTTCCCGTGATTTTATTGTGCGAATAACTAATTTGACGTTATACCATGGGAATATCGCATTTTTTTTCGATGTCTGTCTCATGTGTTAATCTAGGTAGAAAGCTATGTGGTTGAAAATTTGATTCACATCCGTCTAACCCGTTAACGTGACTGAGTAACACGTGTAAATACATCAATATACACTCACACATTTTAGGGCCTTAGTAAAATACAATACAGAAAAACAAGTACAATGAAAAAATCGTGCGTGCAGTTCCTCCGCGCGGAAGAAGTGAAACTTCGTAATGTGGAAATGAAAAAGGCACTTATACATCAATATGAACCTTATTGCAATAACTTAAAGAACTAAATTTACTTATGCATCTATGTGTTTAAATTGCTCACTAGATATATATTTGCACAGACAGTATGAGTTCTGCATCGCACTGTCGAAGTTTTTATCATCCGTTAGTATATATACAATGCGAGATTACTTGCTTCGGCAGTACATAATAGTATACTAATGCTTTCATACCCCCTCCATGGTAGCGTTAAACGTTTAACGCGACCTTGTTGGAAGTCGCATTAGAAATTTCACTTCAAAAATATTTAATAAACAATTTGATATTATCGCTTCAGTCGTCAGTTATAGTCAGTCAAACAAACCGTCCCGCGTCATACCAAAATGCAAAGGTCCCCAATTATACACTCGTCACATTGCCTCGCTGAATCGCGATGGACAACCTTTGCACCACACACAAAAAATTGCATTTATAATATAAGTAGGGTTTACGTAAGTTTTCTTAAATACTGTAACCATTAGGTACTGTTGGGTCATCATTAAAAACTAGTCTTTGGTACACATTAAGTATTTTTGACACTTGGACTCGAAATTCCCGCACTCACTCTATTATTACAACTCCTCCATCATTTTAATGTACGGCAAATCAAGCTATTTATTCTTTTAATTTTTAGAGCACAGTAGGTTTTTACGTAACTTTAAACCCTACTTAAAGTATGAACTGAAATAATATACTCTGAGCAGTAGCTCACAACCATCCATAAATTTAATGCAATTTTCATGTTCCATTTCTAATATTGTCCTCGATTGCACAGAATGCCAAAATGAATGTCGCCTGTGGGACCATAAATCCTTAAATATTAAAACTGTGCGGCACTGACCATAGCCGGCAAGGGAGGAAGTAATGAAGACATTCATATTGTTTCAAAAAGGGTTTCTTTTGCGGTGATTTTGTAAATAAAATAAGTTAGCGCGGTCTATTTCGGAAAATGGATTTTGGGGTGACTAATGAAGAGTTGTGGGGTTTTCCTCGTAGTCGTCTGAAGTGATGTTTACCACTTACCATGGAACTATTTAGTATTTGCGGTTTTTGTTATCTGACTTTAAAAATATAAAATACAATTAGAAAACTAACATCGAACAGTAAAACCTATATAAACTAAAACTACAAAGTAAATACGTCGTTGAGTTTTTCTGTTACAGGCATTGATTTTATGACACTGGCAGCATTACCTCTGTGGATTATTCCTAACCTTTAATAGAGGTATTTGCCAGCCTTGGGTTCGCGTAGCTAGAATTGAACACGATGAATGTTTAGTGTCTACTGACAATCAAAAGTTTTTTAAAGCAATATATTTAAAGCTTGGATATATGTACGAGGGGCGTTCAATATAAAGTGAGAATGAGATGCAAACTCTTTTAATATTACGAAATTAAATACTGGCCGGTAAAGCTAATCTATCTAGCTGATTGCTATGAAAAAAAAAAGTAACTGTCTTTTGTTTAAAAAAAAAAATACGGTAATTTCTTTGCAATGCTATTGAGTACGTTAGCGAAAATGGAGAAAATTTAACTGCGCGCCATTATCAAATACTTGTGTTTGAAAAATTTTTCTACGGACCAAGTCAATTTGGATTTGCGGGGCACTTAAGGGTCTAATGCTCCTCCGTATTCGACAGTCGCACGTTGGTGCGCCGAATTTAGACGTGGAAGAACATCGACAATGGACGACCCCCGCTCCGGACGCCCTACTACAGCAGTAACTGAAGAAATTGTGAAAAAAGTCGAAAACTCAGTTTTGGCGGATCGTCGTGTCACAGTTCGTTTTATTGCTGAAAATGTTAAGATTTCAACGGGGAGCGTGCATAATATTTTACATGAACGCTTGGGTATGAAAAAGGTATCTGCGCGTTGGGTACCAAGAATGCTTACTGACACGCAAAAACAAACTAGACTAGAGATTTGTCAAGAAGCTTTGAACCTGATGCAGCAAGACCGGGAACTTTTTTTGGCGCGATTTATAACAAAGGACGAAACATGGCTCCATCATTACGACCTTGAAACGAAACTGCAGTCTATGACATGGAAAAGGCCATCATCTCCAATTCCGAAGAAATTCAAGGTGAGCCCATCTGCCGGTAAGGTCATGGGCTCTGTTTTTTGGGATGGTAAAGGGGTATTAATGATTGAGTATCTCGAGCATGGAGCCACTATTACGGGCACTTTATACGCCAAACAAATAGCAACATTGCGCAATGAGATCCGCGAAAAACGGCGAGGTAAACACTCGAAAGTTGTGCTGTTCCACCAGGACAATGCCCCGGCACACAAGTCCGCCGTTGCAATGGCTGCAATTCGTGATGCTGGGTTCGATATCCTTAAGCATCCTTCGTATTCACCAGATCTTGCTCCCAGTGATTCCTACCTATTTCCGAGATTAAAACAATACCTGAGAGGCCAGAAATTTGAAGACGACGACGCGGTAGTCGCTGCAGTACAAGATTTTTTAAGTACTCAAGATGAGACCTTTTTTAAAAATGGAATTTTAAGTTTAGAAAAAAGTTATACTAAGTGTATTATGCTAAAAGGTGACTATGTCGAAAAATAAAATGACATTTAGTAAAAGTTGTTTATAACATACTCATTCTCACTTTTTATTGAACGCCCCTAGTATTTGGACATTTCATTAAGATGCCAGTAGAGTATTTAAAAACTGTGAAACACGCGTATTTGTTAATATGTGTCATTCTGATTCAATATCTCATCATAAATTTAAATTATGAATTTCATAGAACAAAAGAAAATATTGCTGAAATTAAGTTTAGTGCGTTACCTAAAAATGTTTTTTTTTTGCAAAAGGAAACGTCTGAAACGACGATTCCTTTTATTTATTCAGTAAAACTAGTGAAGCACTGTTGGCCATTTGTTTTTTTTGTCAATATCTCATTGCCGCCAAAAACAAAATCATTTCATTACTAACTCAAAGAAACCTTAACAAAATTTTATTCACAGAAAAAATCTCAAACGAACCCACTGAAATCCTGTCACAGAATTTATATTTTTCAAAGTTCATCACCTTAACGAGAGTTCAAAGAGAAACAAATTAAGAGGCAATCCCTATTCCTTTGTTCACTTCGGTAACACAGTGCAAGGTGATGAATTAAGAAAATCATTTAGCCGAACAAACGACGCAAACGTGATCCTGTCTCGAGTAACACACGAATTAATAAGTGCCTTTTGTGCGTAGGATCAACTTGTCGACGCGTGTTAAAGGGTTGTTGATGAGTTACGTACAATCATGTATACATTAAAATACTGTTCTTGAGAGATGAGTTAGTAACATTGACTCGCATGTGTCACTTGCTGTGCGAAAAATTTGTCTAACGCTATCGCAATTTTCCGGGATAAAAAGTAGCCTACCTAAATATATGTTAATCCAGATTATAAAGTACCTGTGCGCCAAATTTCATTCTTCTTCTTCTTAAGGTGCCATGTCCTACTGGAGGTCGATTATCATTAGTGCTATCCTTATCTTCGACACAGCAGCTCGGAACAAGGATCTTGTGCTAAGGTTGAACCACGTCCGGAGATTCTTAAGCCACGAAGTACGCCTTCTACCGTGTGGTCGCTTTCCCTGGATTTTCCCTTGCATAATGAGTTGGAGCAGGTCATATTTATCATTGCGCATTATGTGACCAAAGTACTGCCGCTTGCATTTCTTGACTGTTTTCAATATTTCTTTGTTCACCATCTGCAAAACTCAAAATTTCATTAGAATCAGTCAAACCATTTTAGAGTAAAATAGTAACAAACATCCACACATCCATCCATACTAACATTCAAGTTTATTATATTAGTGGGATTATTGAGAAAAACTGTCACTAGGGCTATTTATTAGCGCAATAGAACCCAAAACAATGATTTTTAGAATTATTGTCTGTTTGTCTGATTGTCTGTGCGTTTGTGCGCGCTAATCTCAGAAACGGCTTAACCTAGAAGGATGCGGTTTTCACTGATATGTTGGTATTTTCTTGGATTAACATTTAGTGTTTGTTTTATTTGAATCGGTTCACAAATAAGAAAGATACGTCTATTTTAAGAATTTATCGAACATGGATAGTACATAGAAACTAAAATCCAACATAAAATGAGCTGACAACAATATAGTAAACTATACTAAATAGGGTTCATCTTAAGTTGGACATGCACACAGGTTTGTTTGTTTGTTTGAACGCGCTAATCTCAGGAACTACTGCTCAAATTTGAAAAATTCTTTCAGTGTTAGATAGCCCATTTATCGAGGAAGGCTATAGGTTATATATAATCACGCTAACACCAATAGGAGTTACAGGTAATGAGAAGGCTGATGAGCTGGCAAGGGAAGGAGCGGATACGGGATTCATAGGTCCTGAACCGGTACTTCCAATGTCTGCAGAAGTCACCAAGGAGGTTATAGATAGAATGAAGGAACAGGAAGCAAACAGTGAGTGGAGACAGACTGTAGGGTGCAGACAATCGAAGATGATGCTGGATGGCATAAACCACAGAAGAACTAGGTATCTCCTAAATCTAGGTAAGAGTAGCTTAAGAACTATAACTGGTATAATTACTGGCCATAACTTGTTAAATAGGCACTTAAGCGTAATAGGTATAAAAAGTGACCCCTCCTGTCCACATTGTGGGAAGGAGGAAACGAGTGAGCACATCCTAACCGAGTGTGTCATGTACGCGGCAGCGCGGCGTGATGTATTCGGGAGTGACGAGCTGAGGGAGGAGGAGCTAAAGGATGTCTGTCTCAAAGATGTTCTTTTGTTCAGCAGGAGAACAAGAAGATTCGAGGAGAATTGCTGTGTGGGAGCGCTGCTGGGACAGTAACATGTCGGCTCCAACCACGGGGAACTGGGCTGAATGACTGTGCAAACGATCGACAGCCCGCCTGACTCAGCAAGGCGTCCCCTCACAACATCATCACATCATCAACACCAATAGGAGCGGACCGAAAGAATGTTTAAAAATCGGGGGGTTTTGAAGTAAAACTTCTATAGGCACGCTTGACTTGGGAGTACGGTGGTGAATGTGAACGCGGGTGTGCGGGGGGGGGGGGGGGGCTGGTTTGGTGGGGGGGTGGGTGCGCGGGGGGAGGGGTTTTCGGGGGTAATTTTTTTTTATATCGAGGAACTAAGGAGAGCCATAATTGATGAAAAAGCAAATTGGATAAAAAAAATAAGCTGCCCAAATTACTAATTCCACGCGGACGGAGTCGCGGGCAAAAGCTAGTATCAATTATGATAAAGAGTTTAAAATGATGATGATGTATGATGTTCTGCTAAAGGTCGTAGGAACCACTCGAAAAGTAAAAATACAATACAATACAATACAAATATTCTTTATTGATCACCAAAAAAGCGGCCTAGCGGTTTGCACTAAGGCCTCTCAAGCAGAGGGTCGTGGGTTCAAATCCAGGCTAGCATCTCTGAGTTTTTCGGAATTTATGTGCGAAATTACATTTCAAATTTACCATGAGCTTTACGGTGAAGGAAAACATCGTGAGGGAACCTGCACCTGCAAATAAATTCAATGGTGTGTGTGAAGTACCCAACCTGCACTGGGCCCGCGTGGGAACTACGGCCCAAGCCCTCGCATTCTGAGAAGAGGCCTGTGCCCTGCAGTGGGACGTATATGGGCTGATGATGATCACCAAAATAGTAGAGAAGAAATTAAAAAATCTAGTTACAATAAGAAAAAAGTTTTGAAAATTGACCTACTGTAAACAAAATAGCACAAAAGAATTTAGCAGTATGAAACATTTTGGATATTTTCTTACGCTAAGATTTTCTGAGAAAATACTGAGCAACGTTTACAAGGCCTCAACAGAAAAGCAATAAACGGATATTAAATCTTCAATGCTACTCGCAATATGACAGCCTACAATGCACGTGAAGTTCAGGGTTGCTTATGAAAAAAAAAACTTTATTAGTTACTTTATGTATGCGCAAACTCGTCGACATATTATGTATTCTTCCCATCTTAACCTACGGCGCCCAGACTTGGTCATTAACTGAAGCTCAAAAGTCCAGGCTTAAGGTTTGCCAACGAGTAATGGAGCGCAGTATCCTGGGTTTTCGAGGAACTGATCGAATCAGAAACACGACACTGCGCTCCAAAACTTTCATTACAGATGTGGGTGTCAAAATCGCCAAGCTGAAGTGGGACTGGGCCGGACCTGTCTGCCGAATGCATCCGGACCGATGGGCGCGAACCGTTACCGAATGGATTCCGAGCGATGGGCAAAGGAGCAGAGGCAGACCCAAGAGGAGTTGGCCGGACGACCTGAGCGCTTTCCAGCTCGATTGTCAGGTGCCTGCCCAGGATCTAGAAGAATGGCGGAGGAAAGGGGAGGCCTTTTCCCAGCAGTGGGACATAAATAGGCTATATAAAAAAATGTACCTATGTTTATTTGCCTCAGAATCTGAAATTTCTTGTTTGTTCACAGGTTTAAGTTTAAATTACCTACTCGTTTATAATTGACCGAGTGAGCGCAAAGCGCGAGCGAATCATGTCCGTTTCAGCTTGGGCAAAAATGAAGTCTGTTTTTATCAGGCCGTTGCCAGAAAGAACGTTATATTTGAAAATAATCGATGCAGTTTGCCGAATTATTTTTTTACTTTTTTAAAGGACACCGTTGAGACTTTCAAGCCGACTAACGGCACTTTCACACGAGCATTCGGTTTGCGGTATCCTGCAAACCGAATGCTCGTGTAAATGTTACCACAGTAGCACGTATGCTACTAAACGAGATCCTGCAAAAAACCGAACCCGCAAAAAACGGGACGCTGCCCGTGTGGAGCAATAATAATTACAAAAATATATTAAATATTCGTGTTTTTAAATTTAAATTTTCAGAAACTTTAAAACACCAAAAAATAATGATTTCGACGCATTCCCGCAGCAAAGAAAATCCACGTTTTTCAATACCTTAGATGTAGACAATGATCAAAACCAAAGCTTACACGACCCTTCTAAAATAGAATGTACGCGGAACTTCCCCCTAGTGTACGCTTAGAAAGATAATGCACGTTTTTTTCTCATACTGTACAAGAGGAAATTTTAATCTGGTAGCTCTCGCACACATCGTTTTAAGTTAGCCTGAACATTACGCTTCATACAATGTTTAGTTGACGTGCTGGGCCATAATTGACCGATCTGGGACAAAATTATAAGTTAGAGTCAGCCCCATGAATAAATCGACCTGAACTGAAGTTGGTTTTAGTTCGTAGGGGTGTGTAATGATCGATATACCAACATTTGATATAATATTCTCTTCATATAACAACATTTGATATATTTTCAAATGGTATAATCACTCATTTGATATAAATAACGTTTGGTATAACTATAAAATATATAATTTTGTATGGTATAACGTTATTATATATTTTTTTGTTACATCTCGTGAAACGCAACCATTTGTTTTGTTGCAGTTCTAACCCAACCTAACCTACTTTTCTGGCATTAAATGCAACCATTATTATATAACCATCATTATATCTTATGAACGTTATATGAAAAGTTGATTATATCAAATGAGCGTTATAGCGACTGAAGTTATATCAAAAGTTTTTATAGCGATCGTTGCGCACCCAGTTCGTAGACATTATCCTTATATTTTTGTAACACACGGGAAAACCGTTCCACCGGATTTAAACGCTTTAGAGCCTCACCCAAATAATGCCTCTCGAAGCACTAACAGGTGCAGTGAATGGAGAGAAAATATTACCGAAATTTATCTACAACTAACATAATATGAAAGTATTTGAATGCAGTTTTCAAAGGGAATTATTTCTTTTCACCTCTGATTTAGTACTTTTGTGTGATAAAATGATTAGATTATGTGTATTCTTCTTTTTACACGCTTTATATTAGCTTCACCTGTATGTTTGTATGTATGTTTGTATGTTTGTTTGTAACCGACTCCTTAGGGCGCGATTTTGACCCACTTCCCTGTTTCCGATTGAGCTGAAATTTTGCACACATGTGTAAATTGGATGACAATGCAATATTATTGTAACATGGAGCTGATCTCATGATGGTGCTGGATGGTGGCCATAGGAACTATGTAATAAAACAACACAATCCCGTCGAGTTTGGGCTCGTTTGATTCGTCTTGACAAGCACTTTGATCCCAGATGGTAACCAGGGTCTGACGATGGAGCTGGAAGATGGCCAAAGGCACTCCACAATAAAACGACACAACCCCATCGAGTTTGGGCTCGTTTGATTCGTCTTGACGAGCACTTTGATCCCATATGGTAACCAGGGTCTGATGATGGAGCTGGAAGATGGCCAAAGGCACTCCACAATAAAACGACCCAACCCCATCGAGTTTGGGCTCGTTTGATTCGCCTTGACGAGCACTTTGATCCCATATGGTAACCAGGGTCTGATGATGGAGCTGGAAGGTGGCCAAAGGCACTCCACAATATAACGACACAACCCCATCGAGTTTGGGCTCGTTTGATTCGTCTTGACGAGCACTTTGATCCCATATGGTAACCAGGGTCTGATGATGGAGCTGGAAGATGGCCAAAGGTACTCCACAATAAAACGAAACAACCCCATCGAGTTTGGGCTCGTTTGATCCGTTTTGACGAGTACTTTGGTCCTAGATGGTAACAAGGGTCTGATGATGGAGCTGGAAGGGGGGTAGGTGGTGGGGTGGGGGGGGAATGGGGTATGGGGTAAGGAGGTCGGGAGTTTAGAGGGTTGGGGGTTAGGGTGTGGCGGTTGGGGTTAGGGGATGGGGGGGGGGTTACGGGAAATAGGATGGGAGTGTTGGGGGGTTCGAGGGTAAGTGATTTTGGGGAGTTGTGGGAAATGGCGAGGGTGTAAGAAGCCTAGATGGTAACAAGGGTTTGATGATGGAACTGTAAGGGGGGGCGGTAGGTGGCGGGGTGGGGGGTGTGGTAGGGGTTGGGGGAGCAGGTGGCGGGGTGGGGGGGGGGTTTCCGGGGGTTTGGGGGGTTCGGTGTTAGAGGGGTTGGGTTTAGGTGGTTCGGGGGTTTGTAAAATGAGGAGGGGGTAAGGGGGGTTTAGGGGATTGGGGGTAAGGGTGTGGGGTTCGGGGAGGGTTTGGGGAAATGGGGTGGGGGATGTTGGGGGGGTTGGGTTTAGGGGGCTTGGGGGTTGTAAGTGAGGGAAGTAAAGTTAGAAAGAAAAAAAATGCAACTAAAAAATAGAAAATAAATAATAGTTTAAAAAAACTAAAAAACACGCTTTAAAAAATAAAAAATAAATTTTAATAAATTTCAATTCACTATTCTTATAGTGCAGTAAAAAATCTTAATAAGCAATTAATATATTGTTATATTCAGATCAAAATTTGTAAACAATTCTAAATATTCATAAAATAAATAATAATAGTTTAAAATATTTTATTGTAAAAAAAGCGTGGGGTGCTTTTTAAGATGTTATCAAAATGATAATCCTTGACAATTGTCACCATGCACCTCACGCTTTTTTTACAATAAAATATTTTAAACTACTATTATTTATTTTATCAATATTTAGAATTGTTTACAAATTTTGATCTGGATATAACAATATAATAATTGCTTATTAAGATTTTTTACTGCACTATAAGAATAGTGAATTGAAATTTATTAAAATTTATTTTTTATTTTTAAAGCGTGTTTTTTAGTTTTTTTAAACTATTATTTTATGTATACAAATCTAGTGTCACAGTGTTTGGTATCGGTATCGAAGTATTCCGAAACTGCTTGACGGATTTGTCTATGGTCTGAAAATAAGTCGTAAACTATTTTTTATAGCCCTCATTCTTCGCAGACAGAATCGTAGGCAACAGCTTTTTGCATAAAAAATCAAGTAACTAGTTTGTTTTGTAATCTCATTTAGTAACGCGTATTTCTTATATCGTACTTGTCTGTCACGCTCTAAAGACTCAAAATTAAAGTCCTTTAAAGTTACGCGCTATTAAAATAGTAGGTATTGTTATTAGTTTGTGTAAAATATTTTGTCCGATAACATCATCATCATCACCATTTAAGCCGAAAGACGACCAATGCTGAATATAGTCCTCCTCCAAGGCTCGCCAAACACAACAAAACACATCAAATTGAAAATTTTCGATAGCATATTTTTTCCAAATTCAAAATAATTTTATTTTTTATGGTTGCAGCTGCGCTTGCCTAGTGGTTCGGCCTATGGCCTCTCGAAAAAAGGGTCGTGGGTTAGACTCTAGGCTAGCATCTCTGAAGTTTTCGAATATCACGTGCGAAATTATAATATATTTGATATAATTACCATGAATTTTACGGCGAAGGAATAAACATTGTGTGGAAACATGCACAGACCTGCGAAGAAACTGAATACTTTGTGTAAAGTTCCCAATCCGCAGTGGCCCCGCGTAGAAACTACGATCCAAGCCGTCCCATTCTGAGAGGAGTCCTGTGCCCTTAGACAAAAAGACAAACGGCGTCAATACAATAAAAGTATGCTATCCTTTGTGTTGCGAACTCAAAAACTAAAAGCGTGAAACAGAAATGAACTGGTGCTTCAATAAAAATGAAAACAATACACTCGTTAAATATTGTGAAACATTGTTGCTGTGCAACCGTCCATTAAATTTTATTAAAACTGAGTTACGGATTTGAGCTTGAAGAGTAAATCGAGATTATTTAGTACCAAAGTTAAAATAATGACTTTCACTTCTTATGCTCGTGAAGTTATTTTTTGTGTCGATTTATGTGTATTTATGTTTTAGTGCATAAAGTAAAATATTCGTACAAGACCAAGGCAATCAGGCGCAAATAGCCACGAACAGTACTGTACCTAGTAGAAATTCATAAAATATAATTTTATTGTTTTTTTTTTCATATATGTTCATATTGTGTTTTATATTATAAAATTAATAAAACTTGGCAAATCTAGTACATTATTATAAAAATTGCAATGCATGAAAGAAATAAGCTTGTAAATGATCATTTATTTGCAAAGTTTGCGGTTTCCTTGCAATCGAAGTGAAAACCAGAGTGAAAAACTTTAGCACTAAACCCATTTTCCCCTCAACGTGTTCTATCGCCGTGCCGGCTCAGGTGGGTACATAAACGTCTCGGGTAAAATGGCTCGTTTTATGCTTTTGTTGTACAATCTACTATTTTTGGGAACTATTTCTTCTAGTTTACTGGAACATGGTATTTAAATTGATGTATTTCCCGTAATCAAAATGTGAAGTAAGATGCAAGATATTATTATTCTAAACTTTCGCAATTTTACTCATAATGGCCGTGGTCTAAAGTGAACTCTATTCTACAAGTAATACGACGACCGGATAGCCTAGTTGTTAAAAAACTTGACTAACCCCCTGTTTCACCAACCATTGATCAAATTTATTTGACGGATAAATTAATGTGATGCCGTCTCTGTTTGTTTTGTTCGAATAGATGGAGACGGCATCACATTTATCCGTCAGTTAAAATTAATCAATGGGTGGTGAAAAAGCCCCAGACTACCAATTTCACTTGCCCTTAAGGTAGATTTTAATGAAACCCACTCTGTATGTTCGAGTCAAACCACTCTGGTTTAACGATGGTCTTATATTATTGTTATGTATTTTTGATTTATCTCTGTAATAAAAAAAAAAACTCTTATTGTAGGTACAGTGAAGGAAACTGAGTCACGTACCAGGAGGGAACATGTTCAGAACCAACTTCACGATGATTTCTTTGGCAAATGTATTATTAATATTATTTATTATTTAAAATAATACATTAGCAGTTCACTACACTTGTGTTTCAAGTTTTTTTTTTATATAAATGGCCAGTCGATTTTTAAAACAGTTTACTGTAGGCGCACTTATTACAAGAATGTAATGTAATGTACCTAAAGTATGTGTATGGAATGGCAACATAACATTTGTAATGAAAAGGGTTTACCCTTGTACGTGATTCAGTTTCCTTGACTGTACCTAAAATTAAATAAATAAATAAATAAATATAAATATTAGGGGACAATCTTACACAAATCAACCTAGTCCCAAACTAAGCAAAGCTTGTACTATGGGTACTAGACGACGATAAACATACTTATATAGATAAATAAATACTTAAATACATAGAAAACATCCATAACTCAGGAACAAATATTCGTGCTCATCACACAAATAAATGCCCTTACCGGGATTTGAACCCAGGACCTCTTGCTTCGTAGGCAGGGTCACTACCAACTAGGCTAAAGCGGTCGTTAAATAAATTGCGTGAAATAAATTTTATTCTATTCGAAGCTTGAGGTCTCGGGTTCAATTCCCGGTTGGAGCAGATATTAATGTGGAAAATACGAATGTTTGTGCTCAGGTCTTAGGTGTTTAATATTATTATATATTTACGTATGTATTTATTTATATAAGTATATTAGGTATGTAAAATCAGTTGTCTAGTACCCATAGTACAAGCTTTTCTTATTTTGGGACTAGGTCAAAATTGGTGTAAATTGTCGCATGATTTATTTATTAATACAGCAGAGATAAAGTACGCTCATCAACAGTACCTAGGGATATTTTTTACCCTAAGACAGTTTCGAATATTACTACTACTAAGTCAAAACATTAAATTTGAATTGGGTAATAAGTATCCCAAGACTATTTGATGTGTGTATTATCAAATTGTCTTTATTAAAAAAAACCGGTTGTCTGTAAAGTCAGTTTATGGACGATAGTTTAACGTGACAACGTCATAACAAAACATTCAAACCCCCCCCCCCCCGCACCCCGCATTGTACATCCTGGCGTTCGCCGCTCTCTTGCAACTGGCCTGCTTCGCTGCTCTGTAGAATGTAACGTTACGGAACGTTACATGTAGGTTACAATGAGTCATATTTTTTCGTGTATGCAGTCGGCGTTCGTCGATTTATTAGACGTTGTCACGTCAAAATAGAGTATAATGTCTCCTTCGAGACCTAACCGTTAATTATGCTGTGACTCGCATTCGAAAGCACAATACATATTGAAACCTCTCGTTCCTTATCTCTGCTCACCCACGTATAAAGTGTAACAAAATGTTTAATGATCTACGAACTTTGTAATACTCTATCATAGAAAACCAATAACGTGAACGTATACCTACTCGTAAAGTTATACGTCTAAGAAAACTATTATAGAAGCTTTACAATATCTCAATTTAAATCCGAAAGCAAAGTTCATGTTTTTTTGAAGTTGTCTGCTAATAAAATAGAAGCGTAACAAATACTATTTTTAATTTGCCATATTTTATTAGCTCCACAAATTCTTTTTCATTTTTGGCTTCAATCGAAGCTCCTATGAACATCAAATAATCTACCACTGGTTCGGAAAAACCCTGTTGAGAAGAATCCGGCAAGAAACTCGGCAAAGTATATTTTTTCCAAACATATCTACAATTTTATTAAATAACATACATCTAAAGTGTTTAATACAACTAACTATGCATTTAACGAAATTTTAGAACTTGAATTTCATCCACTTGTTATTGTGGTATTGGCATAAAACTTGGCAATAATAGTTCTGATGGCACTGCGATAATATGGTTCCATCGTACTGGTCTGATGATAGAGCCGGAAGCTAGACACTAGAATTCCAAGACAGGACAACGTTAACTGGCCGTGTTTGGACATGTTAGAAAAGTCTTCGGGTATATGAAAGCAAAGATGTGCTCTAAAATAAAATTGAGCACGCGTTCTTAGTAAATATCCATTCACCCTTCATTTGAAGACGACCAGGTTGTAGCATTCAAGGAATACAGATACATCAGGAAATTTCATTTATCAGGAGGTGATGGCAACACAAATTTGAAGACTCCGCTTAATTTTAGTCAACTTGCTAAATAAAGGAGCTGTAGAAATAAACTCTTGAAGCATCAATGTGCACTGTCCGAATATCAAAAGAATAATTAATTGAATCAGGTGTTACTTTGCAGAGGTACATATTAATAAACTGAAACAAATACTTTGCTCACCCGCGACCTTACGATAGTTACGTTTATGTAAGAAATGCGTATACCAACTCTGAAGTTGAGCTCTGGTTGAGTTCAAAACGCGTCAGTGTAGTTTGGTGGTGGTGATTGGGTTTGTGTGATTTGTGTGTGTTCGTACAGCGTGTGGAGGTGGAGGAACTGCATGAACACGCATTTCTTAAACGTAACTATCGTAAGGTCACGGGTGAGCAAAGTAATTGTTTTAGTTCATCAAACGAATATTTTGCTCATTAAAACTTACCGTAGGAAATATCAGTACTAACGGCCAAAGATACAATAAATCTGGTTGCTTTGTAAATGAGTTCCACACAATAATTATGACCTTTTATTTTTCTCGTCAGTGTTACTTTGATTCTGTGAACCAAGATTTCCTTAAGGAGATGATGAAAATTTATTCTTATGCACAACAGCGAGCAAAGGATAAAGGTAATGCTTAAACCACTCCTGGTTGATGGCGCGATATCTATCAAGGAGTTCAGGTAATGGGAGGGAATTTGCCGCAGCCCATGAGTGCGTCTTTTTTGTTTACTATTATAGGATGTCAGGTCAATGAACTGACACCCTATGGTTCTCGATAAGGAAAATAAACACACGCTGCAGTATGCTTCGTGATTTTTTTTTCTTCGGGTAATATAATATTAGCTGCCTTTTCCGGATTTTTTATGTGTATAGAATTTTAATTTAAAAATCGGTTGAGATTTTTTTTTTAAATAATGTTGAACAGTTACGTCGACTGTTAAAACCTGTGCAGCCGTGGTTTGAAAAAAATGCAATTAATGTTTTAAAGGATAATTAAATAATAATGTTCTAAATAAAATAAATGCGTATTGATCCTAATTTATGGCTTACACACTTTTTGTTACCTACTTTAAATTCATACACAATAACATGCATAAATAGGCTACTTTCCTAACTAGTCAGTATTTTAGATTATCAAAAAATATTGGACACGTATTTTTAATTTTGTCAATTAAACAAAAAATTACGAAGATATGGCGCGTTAAAGTTTCGCGTGACGTCACTTGTTCCTACACTTTGTATGAGCGTTTTAGGAACAAGTGACGTCACGCCTCGTCACGCGGAACTTCAACGCGCCATATCTTCGTCATTTTTTGTTTAATTGTCAAAAGAAAAATTACGTGTCTAATATTTTTTGATAATGTAAAATACGGACTAATAAGAATTATTATTTTTTACCTAGGAAACATCCCTATTGTGCGCACACAAATTATGCGCTCTATTTGTTTAACTTTAATACAAAAATAAGCAACATAGTATATCGTGAAGTCGGGTTACTTTTACCTTTGAATTACATTTATTGTATACTTGCTATTGCCCGCTACTCCGTCTGTAAAGAATTTGTTTAACTCTACCTATAACTATCCAATTTACCGGCATAAAGCCTATCCGACGTCCTTCCCAAGGTCTCAAAGTAACTGCATACCACATTTTATTTTAAACCAGTTCAGCAGTTATAACATTAAGAGGTAACAAAGAGACACACTTTCGCGTTTATAATATACTATCTGATGCCCGCGCCGCGGTTTCGCCTCCGCTGAAGTAGAATAAAACGTGTTTCCCCGTCGGAATGAGATATTTTCCCGTAGTAAAAAGTAGGGTAACCTATCGATGTTTAGAAACTCTTTTACTCGAATTTCATTTATCCGAAAACGGTTCACCGACTTTTTAAAATCCATATGTTTTGTTTTTCCACAACTTCACAATGCCACGGATTCATTTCATCACAGTTTTATTTGCCAACAAAAACAAAATCCCGAATTACATTAATCCATTTTTTTATTTGCCAACCTAATCAGTTGCCATATTTTCATAATCTAAATGTAACGAAAAGCCGAAAGTATGTTTTTATTATCTACCTAACCTAACATCAGAGTAAGACAACATTGCTTAATTTTTAGCGAGCGAGCGAAGCGAGCAAGCAAGACGGTTCGGAGCGGAAGCGACTCGGATAGGTTAGGTTCAAAGGCTAATGCGGGAGCGTAGCGGAGCGAAGCTCCCGCATTAGCCTTTGGTGTTAGTTATTTTTTTTATAACCACCTACAAAACCCCCTACCCACATAGCAAACTCAATAAAATATTTGGGCAACATTAAACAACAAAATGAATATTACGCTCCACACATGATTGTATGGTCGCCTTTTGTACCCCTGACCTTTGCGGAATAATAATTTTGCGGCATAAATATATATTTGGCAAATGATCCTACGGAATTTCATGCAGTTGGATTTTGAATCATTTGGCAAATAAAAAAAATGGATTTTAAAACATTTGGCAAAAGAAAATATGGTAAATAAAATTTCGGACAAACAATAATTTGGAAAATGAAAAAAAGGAGTTTCGTTTTCGGAATTTTAATATTCGGAAATGAGCTTTTCGAGAATATGATAGGTAACCAAAAAGTAGCCTACGTCACTCTCCAGCCCTTCAACTATGTCCATACAAAAAAATCACGGCAATCCGTCGACAAGTTTAGACGTGAAAGAAGGACAAACAGAGAAACAAGCACACTTTAACATTTAAAGTGTTAGAATGGATATGGATTAGTACAGTATGGTTGGTTTTAGATGACCGATCACGTTTTTACATTATTTATTAGATCCTTCTTTCTACTCCCTTACCCCGACTTTACGGTACTCTAATAAAACAACATTTCAACAAGTAGCTGCAGCTTGGCAGCTAATTTATCATACGAAGCGCACTCAAGTGCAGGCACGCAAAGGCGTACGGGAAAAATCACAAGTATAACGTATTTTCACACACGCTGAGGCTGTGAGAACCAATAAGAATATTGCCAGAGTACAGGACGTGATGAAAAAAGTAGAAGCTACCCTTGGATTATTTAAATATTTTGACTTAAATAATTTTTTATTATTACTAGCTGTTGCCCGCGACTCCGTCCGCCAATAATACGGGTAGGTATCAAAAATAGCCTACGGCCTCTTCTCAAACCTACCGGATATAGAGAAGAAATTTCATAACAATCGGTCATGCCGTTTTGGAGGAGTTCGATAGCAA
This sequence comes from Archips crataeganus, assembly GCA_947859365.1. NCBI lineage: Eukaryota > Metazoa > Arthropoda > Insecta > Lepidoptera > Tortricidae > Archips > Archips crataeganus. Next base: position 3,856,543 of record OX402050.1, on the reverse strand, counting down.
AAACCGTTTTGCTTATAATCGTTTTAAGGTCACGCACACCGACATCGTATGAGTAACAAAGTTAGGTTCAATCCGGATCCGTATCTACTACAGCTTATGCCGAGTCAAATTCCTTTTCGACATCTACAATTATGTTTTTTGTTTTTATTGTTATTATTGTTCTTTTTATTTTTCTCAGTGTATTAGTCAGTGTATTTTCTTTTTTGATATCGAATAAAGTTATGTCTATGTCTATGTATCCATGACTGCGGATCTTGACACCAAATATCTGTATTCAGATCTGTGTCCGTGGATATACATTTCTAACTCTCGGCACATCCGTAGTTTTATACATAAAACACACGAAATGAACAGATAACAAGAGAAACAGATGTACAAAGGCAAACTGAGTAATTATTTAAAAACATACTTATTTAAGCCGAAACGCGAAAAACCTGCACTGCAAACTTTAACAAAGAGGGTTGTCGTTTTTGTTGAAAGATAGATATAATTTTCTAATGGGGATTAAGGCTAATAATGAGCAGCTGGCTCGGGACTCAATCGACATTAAGCGCTCTAAGTACGGCGTTCAGTGCAAAAAAACCGTTTAGATGTTACACTAAATCCGTGCCAGTGTTTTAAATTTAACTCTATTAAGTACAAGTTCTACAAAAAATTATAAATGGGAAGGTTTGTGAAGATGTTTGGATAATTAATTAGTCCCTCACGCAATATCGCCTTAAATAATTTGGATGAAACTTGGCATATAGATGGAACAAAATCTGGATTGCGATGTAGGATAGTTAATGTCCCGGAAATACATTCCCCTGCGGAAAATATTTTAACTTTAAATCAAATAATAGAGGGCGCAATCCAAGAACGTTGAAGTGTCAGGCTGTCAAGATTACGCGTTAACTTCGTCCTTAATCAATAGATGTTTTTTCATGTTTTTTCGTGTATGCAGCCGGCGTTCATCGATTTATTAGACGTTGTCACGTCAAAATTACCGTAACTTTTTTATGGATTTCTAACAGTGCTGAAGCCACGTTTTAATGCTAGTACAATACCTATAAATACTGGGTTCAATCATTGTAAAAATTCCTTTAGAGTTTTTTCACAAAACGTCAGTGTCAATTATGACGGTGTTTTAACTTCGACGTCATAATAGTCAACTAACTAATAACTTGATCATAGACGTGAGTTATCCGTATTTTTTCACTATGAGTGAGTCTCTTAGTAATTTCATGTTTAAAATTCGACGTCATAAATTAAGAACAAATTAAAGAAAAAAGATAAACAACTAACAGCGCTGGTAACTCTTAGTTATTTTTTTAACAATAAGAGTTATCACTTCATTTGAGCCGTTAAATGTTCCTTTAAAGTTTAAGGAAATCAAGAATAATGCGGTATATAAGTTAGACTGTGTGAATGACAAACTCAAACTCAAACTCAAACTCTTTATTGCATTTAAATGTTGTGGGTAAAGATCTTAAAAATAATGTACAACTTCAACATTTACCCTGTAAGGGCACAGCAATATGTATGACAATGGTTGGATACCGTCTTCCAGAACCAATGAAATGAGTAAGTACCTACCAACCTTACCTACTTCTGCATTCACTGCTAGCGCAATATTTACAAGCCCCCGTAAAATATTTCAAACCGACATCCCGTAGCATTTCCTTGGAATTGAACGTCTATTTGAAAATATGCTTTCATCGTACTTTAATTTTCTCAGAGTGGCATATTCGCACAGAGAACCAAACCTCTTAGTATATTTTGCTCGATCCATCAAAGCCGTGGCAGATCATTCGTTTCCTTTAAAAATTTCTTGAAAATGTTTAGTGTTTTCTGCACAATTTAATAGTGAATGAGATTCTCAGCAGCTTGTATTAATTTATTTTCAAAACTAGCTTTGAAAATTGTGGTAAAGCTTCCTCATTTACTTCATTGAATAAAGCTTTTGATAGAACCGGCAACAGAGTTTTCAGTTGTTATAAATATTTACTTGAATGACGAATTGAAGGTTTCTAGTTATCAACTTTTATGTGTTTTTTACTCTGTCCGCGGTTGTCCAAGTGACATCTTCATACCGTTTCATAGAAAAATGTTAGGTTGTCCAGGAGACAAAATTTGTGTAACCATAGCAACGGGTGGCAAGAAAAAGTTGATGTAGGTACCCAAAATAATCCTCTTTATACATATCAGATGGACAGAGATCTTGTAAAGTAGGTTGATTACCGAGTCTATGTCACCAATTATTGTAGAAGTAACCCTGATCAAAAATATATTGTCATTAATTGGTTACAATGTCTTTCTAACGCTCCTCAATATACCTAATTAAAATCCGCCTAGTCTGTTTTGATTTAGTTATGTCACTTTGAGACTATGTGAAGTTTTAATGTGGTATTTTGAGACGTAAATAAGCACTAACGTAATAAAGGAAGGCTCTGCCAGCCCGTTTGATAAACATCGAATAAATAAATAATAACTAAATAAATAAATATTAGGGAACAATCTTACACAAATAGACCTAGTCCCAAACTAAGCAAAGCTTATGGGTACTAGACGACGATAAACATACTTATATGGATAAATAAATACTTAAATACATAGAAAACATCCATAACTCAGGAACAAATATTCGTGCTCATCACACAAATAAATGCCCTTACCTGGATTCGAACCCAGGACCTCTTGCTTCGTAGGCAGGGTCACTACCAACTAAGCTAAGGCGGTCGTTAAATTAAGGTAATCTTCTTCATCGCCGGCATAAGTATTATTGACATGCCCCATTGCTGGGTAGGCTTCTTCTCAGTATGAGACGGATTAAGCCTGCAATGCCCACGTGTGCTCAGTGTTAAATAGGAACTTCGCAGATGTATACAGGTTACTTTGCTGCCAATGTTTTCGTTCACCGAAAAGCTAATGATAAATTTCAAATGTAATTTCGACCATAAATTCCTTAAAACTCTGAGGAGTGAGTCCGGGTTCGAATCTACGACCATAGGACTAAGCTAGCGCGGCTTTTCGGTTTTAGATACTGCCATTTTATTGATCTACTAGCTGTTGCCCGCGACTCCGTTTACGAAGAATTCGTTTATCGCTATCCCGGGGGAATTATGCAATTTTCCCGGATAAAAACTATCCTATGTCCTTCCTCGGAACTCAAGCTATCTCTTTACCAAATTTTATCTAAATCGGTTCAGCAGTTCAAGCGTGAAGAGGTCACAGGTAGACAAACAGACAGACCGACAGACAGACACACTCTCGCATTTTAAATATTATTATTAAGTATTAAGTATTATTGGATGACCTACGCATTAAGACTTGTGTTTTTACAAGCTTTTATTTAACTTGCAATGTATGTACAGGTCAAATCTTGGAAGTCTAATTTGACCCACTTCCAGTGGTCGGATTCACTTGAAATTTGGTATAGGTACTTATGTAGATTGAATGTCATTTTTTTACCAGTAAAGGCTTGCGTTTGACCACAACAATGCAAGTACAGTCAGCAAAAAGTACAGTCATTTAAAAAGCTTGCTTAATAAATGAAAGTTTTAACAAAAACTTATTGGGCAAATTCTAGGAAGAGTGTTTTTACTAAAGGAAAGAATTATTCATCGTCGTTAACATTGTCTTCCCAGGCAATAGGTTTTCATATTTTTTACCTTTATATAGACGACCTCTTGATCACGATAACGATTAAACCGACTCTGAAAGCTTCAGGACAGGGTGCGGTTACTTCGAAACCCTGTTAAAGCTTTTAGGTCACAATATTATCAACAGTTAGGTAAGTCTTAAATACCAACTTACTATCTGATTATGATACTGGGGATTTAGTTCAAGTTACATTTAAGTACACTAATATCTATTACTAGATCAGATATCTATTATCAGCATCCTAATAGTCCAGATAACTATTACGATGCTGATAATCTCCGCCTATTTCTCGAGATTTTATAATAATTTTGTTACATAAAATGCAGTTTTTAACGTAGCAGCGTGCGAAACCATACAAGGTTCACCTGCTTTTGTATTCACTTATTAATAAATGTGATTGTTATGGCGGGTAAATAGCCAATTTTAATGGGTTGCGGAAGGCCAGGAGCCCGCTGGTGCTAGAAGGGTTATTTGGAATAAGTGCAGATGCACTCACCTGTTTCGGAGCTCCGGCGATGATGGAAGATAATATATTATTGGAGATGCGGCGGTAGTAAGTTCTTCAGATTAAGCACAATTAAAGAATTAAGTAACTTGCAGTGGAGTATAATATCGATTGAAGCGGTGACACAAAAAGTATGAATGACAGTTGTATATAGTTTTTCTTCTTCAGGCATTGAGCACCCTTGCACTATATTATAAAGGAGGTTTTAGCGCGCGAATAATGATAATAAAACATGCCAATGTGTGTAATTGTTTCCTCCCCCTACCTTATTTATTTTATTTCCGTAATTTAAAAAAAATATTTACTGTATTAAAGTACGGTTGGAAAAGTAAGCCGCATTCAAAATATTCTTACGATTTTTCAGACCATAAATAACACTTGTGAGAATATCAAAGAAAGAAGAAAGAAAGAAAGAAAGAACACATTTATTCACTTTTACAAGACACACAAATACAAGAAAGTACACACAAATTCAAACAAATAAACAAGGTTCACAAAACAAAGAAGTAATAAATACACAGATCTGCATGTGTGTCCATGCAAAAGTGAAACGGCCGCTGACTCAGCATTATACTGAGGCGTTAGATGCCTGCAGCGCTGATTTTCTGCCAGAACCGTCTGTGACTCACGGAACGATACACAAATATACTATATAAACTACTTAATAAAAAGATAAATTAATAAAATGATAATGAATTAACAAATAATTTAGATTTATTATTGCGTAGCATAATATGTAAATAAATAAATACAATAAAGAAAAAGTAAACTGCGAAAACATAACCCTGTAAAACAACAGGTTGGCATATCAAGTGCTGGTTTTATAGGTAGGATTTTTGGAGCGTTAATAAGTGATCCTTCAGCTTGCGCTTGAAGGTGTACCTACTAGACGCTCCTTGGATAGGGGGAGGAATATCATTCCAGCACTTGGACGCCGCAAACTTTAAACTTCCTCGAAATGCCGCGGTCCGGTGTTTAGGCACAAGAACCATAGCACTCCTGCGCTCACTCTTCGACCAAACAATTTTATTGAAGAGGTACAACGGTGTCCTGTAGCGTCTCACACCGAACAGCAAAGTGGCGAGGTGCATGCGCCTGCGTGCAGGCATGTTCAGCAAGTTAGCGGCGTTCAGGTACGGAGTGATGTGGGACCGGGGAGGGACACGGAAACAAAAACGAGCGCATGTGTTTTGCACTCGCTGTAAAAGCCTCTTGGAACGACCAACAATGCAGCCGTCATAAACAATATCACAATAGTTTAATCTGGACAATATAAGCGATTCACAAAGGTTAACACGCAAATCAACACTAAGGTAATCGCGTATACTGTACAGAACCTTGAGGCGGTAGAAGCAGTTACTCACAACTTTTAGGATGTGGTTCTCAAAGCTCAACTTGCCGTCCATAAGTAGACCAAGGTTATTGGCTTCTACCACCCGTTCTATTGGTTTACCCATAACGGCAACATCCCCGGTAGTCAGAGCATCAATAGTATTCCGAATTTGATGCCTCGATCCAAAAACTATATACTTCGACTTGCCGGGGTTGAGGACTAAACGGTTCCTCTCCGACCAAGCTGAAATACGATCGAGATCTGCATTGATGGCGTCTACAGCAATGGAAGTTTCTGACGGCGCGCAGGAGACGTACAGCTGCAGATCGTCCGCGTAGAGATGGTATCCACTGCTCTTTATACTGCTGACAATATCAAAACTGTACAATATAAAGAGCAGAGGACCCAGTACCGAGCCCTGCGGCACTCCCCGTGTCACAGGGCAAAGAGAAGACCGCAGAGTACCACCATCCACCCCACGCAATATGATAGTCTGCGCACGGTCAGTCAAATAACTGCTAAACCATTTTATCGCCGTGACATCAAATCCGTAATACGACATCTTGGATAATAGCAAGGGAACGCTAATGCAATCAAAAGCCCTGGAGAAATCTAAAAGTGCTAAAATAGTACTTTTTCCAGCATCCTAGCCTGCAAAATATTATCGACTACATCGAGTAACGCAGTAGCTGTCGATCGACCCTTGCGAAAACCCGATTGCAGTTCAGGTAGGATGCTGTATTTCTCCAAGTATTCCGACAGCTGTTCGCAAACTACCCTTTTCACTATCTTCGACGCACAGGGAAGGATACTAATAGGACGGAGTTCGGACAGATTAACAGGATTAGGTTTTTTTAGGTAACGGGGTCACTTGAGCAATTTTCCAATCAGTCGGGAAAGTCATAGTCTCAATACTCCTATTGATGATGAATGTCAGTACCTTCGACGTCACCGGAAGAGTCATAAGTAACATGTCAATAGCAATCGAATCATGTCCCTTTGCAGTTGTTTTAATAGAGGTCATAATTTTTGTCACAGTTCCTGTCGTTGTTGGTGAAAGAGTAAATTTTTTGTCACTATGTCTATCTAATTCATACCGTGTCAGGTCAGATATAGATACGGCCGGTTTACCAGGTATATTTAAGAAATGCCGGTTTATTAAGTCGGGGTCGTTAAAGTGTGTCGGGAGGTCAGTCTGTGTCTGTGGGTCTGTAAGGACGGTGCGCTTTAAGTTTTTCCAGAGAGTCTTTGAGTCGGTAACGTCATTGATGTGGTGCTCGAAGAAGGCACGTTTCTCGCTATGGATGGCTGCGATTACTAGGCGTTTCAGGTCCAGGTAGTATTGCTTATGAACATCAGCTTTGGTTCGTTTGTGTTCGTTTGTGTTTGTATATCAGTAGGTGATTCGCTAAGTACTTTTTATAGTACGTGTCTTTCCATCTTTGTTTTCCATAAACATTGTTACACATTGAAATCATACCTATATTTAATCACCATTTAAATATTTCGATTGTACTATTTAATTCCAGTCCAGACAACCTTGCGATCTTTGGCCAATCTTTATTGTCTGTATTCGGTCCGTAGGTCTGAGAGTAAATAGGTCGTAGGCTATTTTTTATACCTTCCCCTATTCTTCGCGAACGGAGTTGCGTGCAACAGCTAATCTAATATATAAAAATCTCGTGTCACGGTGTTTGTTGCCGAACTCTTCCGAAACGGCTGGACCGATTTTTGAGAATTTTTTTCTCCACATTTGGTGGGTCTGAGAATAGGTCGTAGGCTATTTTTTATCTTCGCAGACGGAGTCGCGGGCAACAGCTAGTTTAATATACTTACTACAAATATTTATACAAAAAAAGTTTTAAACCGAAAATGGTTTCGTCGAATTAAAAACAAGTCAATGGAGGCTCACTGAATTCGTGAAACAAACGCTGTTCTGTGAATATCGGTCACAAAAATCTCTTTGGTGCCAAGCATAAAATCGTTATCAAAAACAAACGCATTCCTGTGTGACGAAAATACTAGGAAATCCCTCAAAAGTCGATACACTAGGCCAAAGCCTGTCAACCCGAACACTGCCACGCTAGTTTGAACCCACTCCATCAATGCCACGTTGCAGTTTTTGCAGTTAATATCAATTCTTTAATGCAATTTTTGTGTTGCCATAACACCCCTGAAAGTTCCGAGGTTATATTTTATGCTAAGTTGCATAAATTAAATACACAATAATTCAACTTAAAACTGACAGTCATTTCACTATTATTAGTCAAGAATACACCGAGTAAGTGAGTTTTAGACGACCAGATGGCCTAGTGGTTAGAGAACCTGACTACGAAGCTTGAGGTCCCGGGTTCGATTCCCGTGTCGGGGCAGATATTTGTATGAAAAATACGAATGTTTGTTCTCGGGTCTTGGGTGTTTAATATGTATTTAAGTATCTATATAAGTATGTTTATCCGTTGCTTAGTACCCATAACACAAGCTTTGCTAAGCTTACTTTGGGACTAGGTCAATTGGTGTGAATTGTCCCATGATATTTATTTATTATTTTATTTATTTAATAACATTTAGGTTAATAAGTTGGGGCCGGAATTTTCGTGGCACTTTTAAACCGCCAGGACTGCTCATTTATTGACTTCCAATGTACAACCTTTACATTACATTTTAATAATTATACCTACAACTTTATTGTAAAAAATAGTTTTTTTTTAATACAAGTTTTTCCTCGCTGTACTTTTTGTTGACTCCACTTGCATTGTCATCTAAACTGCATTGTGCTGAGCAAATTTAAAGTAAAATTCCTTGTTAATAGTGTGTGTAATTTCCTGTACAATATTTGACAAATAGATTTGAAATAGATTTGTAAAAAATAACCAAGTTAAAAAGAAATTTGTAAAAATAGCCATTAACCGAATCACTTCGTTTCTAATAATTTAATTTGTCATAATTTACTTGTCGTACCAAACGTTCACAAAAAAATAAATAAAGAAAGATTTTTAAAAAATAGCCATTCACCGAATCACTTCGTTTCCCATAATTTCATTGGTCATAATTTACTTGTCGTACGTAACAAACGTTTACCAAAAAATATGTAGAACCGTGTTGTACCCAGGATATTTGGAAATATCATCTGGTAGAATACTGAAGTTTCTCTTCTTCATCTTAGTCGTTCACTCTTGACAGAGTGGTCGCTCTGCGCTGCAATCGTTACCTTCGAGATCCTTCTCCACCAGTCTCTATTGGTTGCCTGGCGAGCGCACTCCGCTACAGGGATCCTCGTTATGGATTTAATGGTATCTGTCCATCGGGTTGCTGATCGACTACGTGGTCTCTTATCCTCAACCCCACCCTGAATCACCAATTGTTCCATTGCGTTATTTTTGCGGCTAACGTGTCCAAAGAATCTGATAATTCGTAATTGCACAATCGACGACAGTCTTTGTTCAATGATTAGCTCCTTAAGTATGGACACAGTAGTTTAGGTTAGATTAATTAAATGACAACTCTGAAGAAAATACCGTTTCAAAAATATATTAAAAGTCTTTATGACAAATTAAAATTATAGATAACGAAACGCTATGGCCTATCCAATTCAGACAAGTGATAGAGAACCGGTATTCACTGACACATTTATCCACAATTCCTTTCGCTAAACTCCAAACGCAACATAAAATTAAACAATGCGCAAAACATTCAGAAATCAATCCTTTAGCGATACCAAACACCTTTTCTAAATACCAGAGAATATACAAGTCAAAGGGAAAGGAGGCGTTAATGCAAACGTATTTACGGTGAACAAACAAAACAGCTTGAGCCTGAATAAATTTGTTTAAGATATTTGTGAGAGGGTTGCCAGTGCTAAGCGGCTGAAAAATGGCCGTCGAACGGAGTAATAAAGCCAGGGAAATCGATTGAAAGAAATTAGTGCCTCAGCCTTTCGAGAAAGGATTGCGCGGTTACGAAGAAGTTGCGTGGCAGGAGATGCATTATGTTCTTAGTAATAATCTAGTCGGTTTGCGAAGTCGTGGTGGTTTAGTGATTTGACCTATAACCTCTCAAACAGATCGTGGGATCGACACCGGACTCGCAACTTTTAGTTTTTCGGAATAAGTCTGCGAAATTACATTTGTAATTTACCATGAGGCTTACGGTGAAAGAAACATCATTTTACATTATTTTTATCAATCTAGTTAATGCATTATATTATATTGTCCAGTAATAACTTGTGGCGATTTCTACAAACACCTATTAGGAATTAGGAAATGCAATGGTGTGTGTGAAGTTTCCAATCTGCGTTTGGTCCACGTGGAAACTACGTAACGGCCCAAGCCCTCTACTCATTCTGAGAATCATGTCTCCTGCATTTAAAAGTTAATATAAATATATTGGCTTGGATGTTGACGAATAATATTATTCTAGTATACTTGGAAGTAAGTAATTTTACATGTTTTGCGCTTGATCAGGCAATCTGCACACCTGCCGTACATTGTCGAAAATTGAGCCAAAATATTTCAGCAAATTTCGCAAAATCAGAGATGCGAGCCTAGGCGCAAACCCACGGCCCAATCGAATCTACTTAGGTTTGACAAATTAAACACTTGTAAATTGCGTACAATACCTTTGTTTGTGTCTATTCCGTATCAATGATGTTTCAATTGAGCAACACGCCACAAATTAATGTCATTGATACTTGAGTGCACCAGATATTCGCTTATCTGATTGATTGATTCTCTTGAAAGGCAGCACACGAGTTGGTAATGGTGCATTCCTCAAGCTACAGAACACTTGATCTAATCAAGCCATAAGATACTGAGGGGCAAACGTCTAGCAATTCGTGGGCGGATTGCTTTCTCTTGGTACATATCCGAATCAGATTAATGTAACGCCCACTGTAATGTTGGAACGCCAACACATGTGTTGTTAATTAGAAGAAGAAACAATAATACGTGAAAACAATAGTCTATATTTAAACGTACTATGAAACAAAGAAGCTTTTCGCTACTATCTGTTTGTATATCCGTCAACTCCTCCTGAACCACGTATTGGATTTTGATTCGGATTCACACATTAAGGTGGAACGCCACGTTAGCTCTTTGTAAAAGTCCCGTTAGATGGCGTTGCTTTCCGCTTCTGTGTATTAGTAGATCCGTTAACTCCTAAACCACGTATTTTTGCCATCGAACTTAGATTTAAATGACGGGGGCTCTGACTAGGTACAATGAGTTTAACTTAAAACTACAACATTCGTGAACGATAATTACGGCCATCAAACTACAGACAGATCGAAAACTCTGCAAAGTGTGAGTCAGGCTCGCTCACTAATTTTGTACAGGTTTTGTAAACATTGCAAGAAAATAATTTCTATGAAAATCAAATTAGTTAATAAGTTGGTTGGTTTTTTAAAACACTTGATAGATCAAGTACGCCCTCCGTACAAAGTAATTGCGTATAACAAACAGTTAAGCAATTCTTAAAACTCACTCAAAGAGGGACATTTGACTTATGACTTAGATTTCAAAGTCAATTTTAATTTCGTTAAAAAATAAACGGTAAATCGGTAAAAGCAATTTGAATATAAACCAGAGAGGACAAGAAAATTAAAAGCCTCCGAATTACGCCGTCAAATTTCTGAACCGCTTAACTAAAGCTTTCTCTCAATAACCGGGGCAAAACTTCACGAAATTACTCAAATACATTTCCATAACATGAATTTTTAAAGGTACAATAAAAATCGAAGTCCCACTTATTAAGTTGTAAATTTAATGCGTTATGAACGGAGAAATTAAAGAGACATTCTTTGTGAAGCGCTAATGGAACTGAGGGGAATTAAATTTTATTTAACAATGAAGTCATTTTGTTGCTTTTTGTACGGCTAAACGACTGGAATCAATTTTGTATTAGCCACTTTTTATGATTACATTTCACGTCAAAAAGAAGTTTGATAAAATGGAAACCTTTCGGTTAGCGAGGTTTATTGTCACAATAAATTCGGAAGCCAAATTTGGAACGGAAAATAATATATCATAATATCATTCACAAAAATATTTGCTAGAAACAGGTGTAACTTTTCTATGTTGTGTATAAGAATGACATCGAGGATGTAATCAGAAGTTATACGTCTTAATTTAGCATTGAAGTGGGATCATGGTAACATAAGGTAAATACGAAGGTGATAAAAATGTGGTAATTATACCAAATCACAACAATCATCACCATTGTTTCAGCCGAGCTGAATATAGGCCTCCCCCAAGGCTCGCCAAGCAGATCGGTCCCGTGCCACCCGCATCCAACGCGATCCCGCAACCCTAACCAGATCGTCGCTCCATCTCGGTCGGGCAGGGCACATCGCTCGTAGAACTGATGGCCGATGGGGCAAAAAGGTTCTCGACTGGCGTCCACATAGTGTAGGTATCACAACAATGCTCTAAATTAAATAATAAAAAAGATATGCAAAGATTGTCTCACGGGGTATGTATTACAATACCGAAGTACGAAAGACCGAATGTATTAAAACATCGAATGGGTCAAAAGATCGACACGATTTTTTTCTGAAACCGTAAACTTCTCAGAATTTATTAAAACGGCATCATACAGAACCCATTAGGTTAGGTTAGGTTAGTCTTATAACAATCTTAAAAAGTTAACGGTTTCAGAAAAAAAAAATTAAAATAATAATGAGCATTATAGTCAGTTAAATTTATATTTAATATTTTTTTGGGTGTTTTTGAAGGCGGTTCTATTTTTTATTTAAATTTTTTTATTTTTGGCTTTTTACTAGTATTGGTATAAAAAAGATGCGTAGGCGCAGCCAGTAAACGAAACCCCGCTTCTGTTTACGCTCTTAGGATCGCAATGTAACTAACGAACTTAACCAGGTTAAACGGGGGTGGTTTGAAGGTATTTTTTTAATGCGGGAAGCTCTGCCCCCCGAGCCCCCCGTTCCAGTAGCGAGGCTTCTATTACTACTCTGAGGGACGCAAGATAAACTGACGAATTTAACCAAGTGAAACGGTAGATGGTTTAACAGATTTTTTTATTGCGGGGGGCTCTGCCCCCCGAGGCCCCCTCCCCTCCAAGGGCGGGGCTTTTATTTTCACCCTGAGGGACGCAAGACAGCTAACTAACCTAACAAGGTTAAACGGGAAGTGATTTGAAGGTATTTTTTATTACGGGAGCTCCGCCCCCCAAGCCCCTCTACCGGTACCGAGGTTTCTATTTTCTCTCTGAGGGACGCAAGATAACTGACGAATCAAACCAGGTTAAACGGGAGGTGGTTTAAGAGCATTTTTATTGCGGGGGGCTCCGCCCCCCGAGCCCCCCTCCAACAGCGGGACTTCTATTTCCACTCTGAGGGACATAAGATAACTAACGAACCTAACTAGGTTAAACAAGGGGTGGTTTGAAGGTGTTTTTTATTACAGGGGGCTTCGCCCCCCGGGCCTCCGTTCCAGTATCAAAGCTTCATTTTCCACTCTGAGGGACGCAAGATAACTAACGAATCTGGTTAGGTTAAACGGGACGCGGTATGACAGTTTTTTTTATTGCGGGAGGCTCCGCCCCCCAAGCCCCCCCTCCCACCTAATATCACTTTGAGGAGCGCAAGGTAACTAACGAACCTAACCAGATTAAACGGGGGATGGTTTGAAAGTATTTTTTACTGCGGGGGCTCCGCCCAACGAGTCCCCTTTCCGGAAGCGAAGCTTCTATTTCCACTCTGAGGGACGCAAGATAACTGACGAATCTAACCAGGTTAAACGGGAGGTGGTTTAAGAGTATTTTTATTGCGGGGGGCTCCGCCCCCCGAGCCCCCCTCAAAGAGCAGGGCTTCTATTTCCACTCTGAGGGACGTAAGATAACTAATGAACCTAACCAGCTCCGCCCCTAACAGGGTTTTAAACAGATGGTGGTTTGAAGGTGTTTATTATTACGGGGGATGGAGCGATGATGATTGATCAATAAAAATCCATGTTGTAGATTCGAGTGTATTGCGTAAGATACGTTAATAGAATGAACAGTCTTACATTAAAGGTTGCTTAATTTATTGTCCTAAACTTATTGCTGAGTCGAGCAATATGTGTTATGTCGCGGTAAACTGCTAAGTTACGGTGAAACTATAAAATAGGACATACTCTACACCTCCCCCGAAAGTCCTGTACACCACCGGGGTAGTGGAAAAAAAAATGTGACACATATTACTTGAGGTCAGTAACTACTTAACTAAACACATTTTTTTTTATATATACTTATTCATTAAAATTATATATTTCTAGGACTTTAATTATTCACGATACAATTTTGTGTTATTCTTATGAATTATGTACTGTTTATTATTTTTCTTAATCGATACATTTGGTGGATCTACATTAATTACTTCATATGGACCAGTATAAATTTGATCCAATTTATTTCCAATTTGATTTTTCAATAGCACCATATCTCCTATTTTGTATTCGATGGGATTACATTTCTGGTCGTAATATAATTTCCTTTTATTCTTACTGTCTAATAAATTATTTCGAGCATCATTATGAGCTTTTTGAAGCCTAAACTTAAGTTCTAAGGGATAACTATCGTAATTATAAAGAGGTTCAACAATGTTTTTCAAATTAGAAGGTAAATTGCACTGTTTACCGAATATTAATTCATATGGACTGTATTTTGTCTCGGAGTGTACTGTAGTATTGAACGAAAAGCACCAAAACGGTAACCATGTGCTCCAGTCTGTTTTGTTGTTATCACACTGGATGCGGAGATAAGCCCCTAAACTTTTGTGCGTATTTTCTAATCCTCCTAAAGTTTCATGATGGTACGGAGTAGAATTAATCTTATTAATATTTAACAAACTACACACTTCTGACATTACTGATGACATAAATTCTTTTCCTTGGTCAGTAATAATTTCTGTCGGAACCCCATATCTTAAAATAAAATTACTTACAAATAATCTAGCTACTGATTCTGCTTCTTTTGTTTCTAGCGGATACGCTTCAACATATTTGCTTTAGTCACATTGAAGTGTTAGAATATATTTATAATTATAATTGGGATGTCCCAATTTTTGACAACGTATAATAAATCGAAAACCGTTTGGAGAAATAGGCTTTGTGAAGCGTTTTCAGAAATCAGATTCCAAAAATATGATAAACTGAATTAAATAAAGAAAATTTAAGTAATGACCTTCATTTGACCCCTGCAGTGAATCGTCACAAAGGCAGATGTAAAGCAGGTCTACACTCTAAAGCAAATTGACAGTTTGAAATGTTGCTGTCCTGCTTATAATAGCAAAGAGTGACAAAGACAGAACTTTAATCACATGATGCGCACCTGGCTTTAAACAGTTGTCATTTATCGTAAGGTCCAAAATGTATACGAGTATTTCCAATGTAATTTTACAAATTTAATTATTAAATTACTACGTTACAAGTAAATAGAAAAGAATTTAAATATCAGATTTTAATAAAAAAATATCTATTTACTATCACACCATTAAACAAACACGAATAATCGAAGCTAAAAAAGATAAATAAATAAAACTATTTTGTCATGGTTCATTTAGGACCCTAAGCCGTGCTTGTATTATTGACAGTGACAAGACAAATCAGTAGTGCTACAGATTATGTTATGTACGACTTGAATTTTTCTAGGCAATGGAACGTGGCTCTCTGTGACGTCATCCAACGTATTCCTTAAAAAAATTATAAAAAATTAAATACTCAACCAAATTCAAAATCAATGAAAATGGTTTCTTAAAATATCCTATTCTTTCCAAAAAAAATATAAAAACTATAGGTTATTTTTTTTGGTGCATCCCAATTATCTACATCTAGTGGGCCCATTATATCCAAACTTACTCTCTCGAAAGAGGTATTGGGTGTCGATGTTATCAACATTGGTTCGCGAACACCTTTATTAGTATGCTTTTGGATTTGGCAACTTTTGCATTTGTTAACATATTCCCTGACGTCGTTACTCATTCCTGGCCAAAAGTAATATTTTTTTTATATTATTCAACATTCTATTAACCCCCGCGTGTCCGCTGGTAGGCAACAAGTGGAAATCATTTAAGATAACCGTTTTCATATCTTTATCATGTACTCTTGTGACATCTTTAGTTATGAGTAATCTCGGGACATTGCTCTTTAATAGTTTAACTTCCTTTAATAATTCTTCAACCTGATACTTATTTCTCTTACATTTAATTATTACGAGTTCGTTAATATTCAGCTGTTTACAAAATAGTTGCAATTCTCTCGCTAACACGCTTACGGTAGTTAGCGATCGAGACATTACATATATAGCTGACTTATCAGGCACAAAAATACACTGTTTATTATCACTAGTGATTTGTTGTAACTTTTCAATATTTTTTAAACAATTTCTAGTAGGCCGTATAACAAATTCGACGCTGTCTTTCGGTTTTTTGAGTATCTCCACGACTGTAGGTTGATCAGGCGTAGTAATTTTGGAGGTCTCAGGTTTTGCGTCTGCGTCTTGGTCACTTAACTGGTTATGTAATTTACGAGTTTGAGCTCTCGTCATGACCGATACAACGTTTTCTCTCATATCTTTTAAATTTTGACAAGTGACAGGTATACGACTCAATGCGTCTGCAGCTGCATTGCTTCGCCCTGGTAAGTAATCAATTTCGAAATCATATTCTTCCAAATATAATCTAAACTTTGTTAGTCTACTCGAAGGATCGGCCATTCCAAAGAGGTATTTTAATGGTTTATGATCTGTAAATATTTAAAACCTTTTACCGTATAGATAAGGTCTAAAATGACTGACGGCCCAAACGATGGCTAATAACTCGAGTTCTATCACAGGGTATCGCGTTTCAGCTGGTTTCAAGTTACGGCTAGCGTACGCGACAACCTTGCCATTACTGTTAGACAGAACGGCGCCTAAACCTAACTTTGAAGCATCAGTATGTAATGTAAACGTATTCTTATCAGAAAAATCGGGATAATCTAATACTGGTGGACTGATGAGTGCTCGTTTTAATTGTTGGAATGCGTTTTCACAATGAGATGTCCAGTTAAAAGTAGCATTTTTCTTACTAAGTGCGTTTAAAGGATAAGCTATAGTGGCAAAATTATTTATAAAACGTCTGTAGTAGTTAGCAAATGCTACGAATCGTTTAACGTCATCTATATTAGCCGGTCTTGGGTACGATTGTAAGGATACAATTTTTGTTGGATCGGGAAGAATGCCTTCTGATGTTATTTTATGGCCTAAATACATGATTTCTTTTCTTTAAAATTCGCATTTTATTGGATTTAATTTTAAATTAGTTTCTCGTAATCTTTCCAAAATAGATAATAAATTCTTATTATGAGTTTCAAGGCAGTTTCCTACTACTATACAGTCATCTAAGTAAATAAAACATTTTTGATAGTTAAGGCCGGACATGGCTATTGTCATTAACCTACTGAAAGCACTAGGAGAAGTTTTAAGTCCCATTGGACATCGTTTCATCTGATACATTTTATCAGTAGTGAAACTTGTTAATTTTCGTGACTTTTTGTCTAATGAAAGTTGGTAATACGATTGCGATAAATCTAATTTTGAAAAATATATATTGCCTGACAAAGAATCTAAAATTTATGATATATTAGAAACGGAAATTTATCGTCTTGAATTTTGTTATTTAATTGACGATAATCAATAACGAGTCTCCATTTTTTCTTTCCTGTTTTATCGCATTTCTTAGACACGAGTAAGACAGGGCTGGACCACTCTGACGTGGTTTCCTCTATTATGTCGTTATCTAATATATTTTGAATTTGATTTTGCACCTCAGCCTTAAGTGTATTTGGTATTCTATAAGGCTTTTTATACACAGGTTGCTCGTCATTTTTTAATTTAATTGAATGCTGTAATAAATTTGTGGTAGTAAGTTTATCACCTGGCAAGTGAAAAACATCTACATACTTAGCACAAATCTTTTCTATACTTATTTCCTCCTCTTTGTTTAGGTATGATGGTAAATCCAATAAATCGAATAGTTTGTTTATCCTATCGGGAGTATTCTTATATTTATCAAAGCTACATACTTGAAATAAATTCAAACTTAATATTTCCAAACCTCGTAAATTTACCTCTACGGCGGAGTTTGTCGTATTTAATATTTTAATGGGTATTTGATTATTTGTGGGTTTCGCAATTGACCCACCGACAAAAACTCCTTGTTGAATTTCATTTGCTATAATTACACAATCTCCGGTAGTGCGCGCAGGAATGTATTTGATGACTTCACAGCGCGGTTGTATGACATATAAATAGCTATTATTGTCATCAACTTCTACTTCTTTCCACTATTTTCTAATTGCAGTGTGCCACGTTTATAGTTAATAATCGCATTATATCGCTTAAAAAAATTCTGACCAATAATTCCTTCACCAGCGCAAGACAAGTTTTTAAACACGTAAAACTTTTGATTAAATACTACACCATTTATTTTTAAATCTAAATAAATGTAACCTTCTGACTCTAAATTTCCACTTATACCTTTAATTTTTAATCTATCTTTTACTAATATATCCATGAAATTCTCATTATCTATTAGTAATTCATACTTTAATACACATAAACTAGCACCACTATCTAAGTTGAGCTCAACGTTGTATTCTACTATACATTTAACTAAACAATAATTATTATAACTGAATATGCAATGGCTTTCCGTTTTAGGAACGAAAAAACTGGGAGTGGCTAGGCATATTTTCTGAAGTGTCGTTGCTATTTGCAGCGGCGTGCTGAACGCGCATATGCGGCGCGGGCGCACGTTCGCTCGAGCTGTGGCCGCGTGCATGCTGACTACGCATGAACCTACTTGCGTGCACGCCCCTATTTCCTACTTTAGGTTGAAATTGCATTTTCTGATGGTTATGAAAGTAGGGTCTAGGCTGATGATTCATGTTTGACCTGTTGTAATAAGTTTGGCTGGAACGCGTATTAAAAGGTGTAAAATTGCCCCTATGAGACGTGTAGGCACTATTTCTACGATTATAATATACGGGTCTCATTTGCATTACCTGATCATGAGTGGACGTTACTTGTTCGTCCACAGCTGCTCGAATCGCCTCAGGTAGCGAGTCGAACTGCCGAGAGGCGATGATTGTGCTCAACCTCTGGTCTGAGAGTCCGTCGGCAAATCGTTTGATTGCCGTTCGTTCGTTAAGGGGACGCAACACGTCGTATTTGCTGGTGTCATCGTCGGCTTGTGCGATTGTTAGGTTTACAAAAAGCTCCTCTAATTCCGAACCAAAAGATTCTATGGTCCTCCGTCCTTGCTTTGCTCTAAATAATTGAGATTGTATTGCTTGTGTTGATTTTTTTGGAAGCAAATACTTTCTAATATCTTCTACTAAATCTTTTACATTATTGTAGCTAGAACGTAATCGCAACTTGGCACTTGCTGACAGCCTCGTTTTAAGAACAAAATCTATTAGTTGACCTCTAGTACTGTCAGAGATTAGAGAGTCATACATCAAGACACCGTCAATTAATTGCTTAGTCGTTTGCTCTTGTCCTGTCATAACAGGAAGCAGTGCAATGGCGGTCTTGATAACGAAGTCGTTAGACATTTTGGCTGTATCCTCTTCTAAATTAATTTGATCTGCACTGTCAACGAATCAAACTAAATCTTTAATTTTTGTATAAATATTGCTTATTTCCCCAACTAAATCATTGCATAATTTTACCGTGGAAGAATCCAACTTATTAGTCTTTATGTCATTATTCACTTGAGACAAAATACACTCCAACTGGCTATAAAGAAATTTTGCTTCTTGTAATTTTTTATATGCAATTTCCTTTTGACGTCTCTCAGGACCAATTTTAATCAAATACTCTCTTAAATAATTTAACTTATCACGTAAGTCTCTTAATAGAACTGACATAATATACTAGATTTTAGATTTATGTCTTAATTATGGCTTACTTCTTGATGCCCTAATTGAAAATAATAACAGAAACGCTTACTTTATTACATTAGTCACTTATATGTATAGTGCGTTACTGGAACTGGGGTCACGGCGTCGTCATCTTGCTTGCGTTGGCTTGCGGTGGTCGCGCGGCGCGGCGGTCACGTGGCTGCTGGGCTGGCTGGTGGCTGGATCGTGGGCCGGGATAACCCTGGACTCCCTCGAGCTGGGCCGGGATAACCCTGGACTCCTCTTGAACATGGGCCGGGATAACCCTGGACTCCTCTTGAATGCGAGCCGGGTTAGCCCTGGACAACGCTCTTCTTTTTTGAAGTTTCGTGGTCTTGACTCTTCATGATCTTGATTCTTCGTGATTTATTAATTTTTCGTAATTTATTTAGTGAAATAATCTTCTTTCTTGTATTAAATAATCTTCTTTCTTCCATTAAATAATTTTCTTTCTTCCATTGTATAATCTTCTTTCTTCTAATCATTTTTCTTCTTTATTGTTCTTGCATTTTTCCTTTGTCTTCTGTCTTCATATAGATTCCATAATTTTCGCGTGGCAGGGTCGCCATGAAGTATGTGGAGCGATGAGGATTGATCAATAAAAATCCATGTTGTAGATTCGAGTGTATTGCGTAAGATGCGTTAATAGAATGAACAGTCTTACATTAAATGTTGCTTAATTTATTGTCTTAAACTTATTGCTGAGTCGAGCAATATGTGTTATGTCGCGGTAAACTGCTAAGTTACGGTGAAACTATAAAATAGGACATACTCTACAGCTCCGCCCCCTGAGCCCCCCTTCCAGTACCAAGGCTTCAATTTCCACTCTGAGGGACGCAAGATAACTAACGAATCTGGCTAGATTAAACGGGAGGCGGCTTGACAGGATTTTTATTTCGGGGGGCTCAGCCCCCCGAGCCCCCCCCTCTAATATCACTTTGACAAGCGCAAGGTAACGAACGAACCTAAACAGGTTAAACGGGGGATTGTTTGAAAGTATTTTTTTTATTGCGGGGGGCTTCGCCCCCCGAGCCCCCCCCTTTGATATTACTTTGAGGAGCGCAAGGTAACTAACGAACCTAAACAGGTTAAACGTGGGATGGTTTGAAAGTAGTTTTTTATTGCGGGGGGCTTCGCCCCGCAGGCCCCCCCCTATAATATCACTTTGAGGAGCGCAAGGTTACTAACGAACCTAACCAGGTTAAACGGAGGATGCTTTGAAATTATTTTTTTATAGCGGGGGGCTTCGCCCCCCGAGCCCCCCTCCGTTGACTAGACTTCCATTCCCACTTTACGGGACGCAAGATAACTAACGAACCTAACAAGGTTAAGCGAGAGGTGGTTTGTAGGTATTTTTTATTGCCCCCTTTTCTTTGTACATAGGTGCTATACCTACTTACTATAGCACCTATGTACAAAGAAAAGGGGGCATAACTTACACAATTCTTAGGACTGCTTTGGCCAATTAATATTAGTAATAAAACGTTGTAGGTAATTCGATGTTCTTGTTATCAATATAAGGACGAACAAATATGCTTTAGGACTTTCAACAGTATGCCAAACATTCTTCGCCAGAAAATTTTGGAACAATCAACATTATGCGATACAACAGGTACTCTTTGCTGACTGTACTTTTTTATCATGATTACCAAAGTACTCGTCAAGACGAATCAAACGAGCCCAAACTCGATGGGGTTATGTCGTTTTATTACGAAGTTCTTATGGTCACCTTCCAACTCCATCTTCAGACCCTAGTTACCATCTAGGATTAAAGTACTCGTCAAGACAAACTGCGGATCTCCAGTAGTAACCGAGGCAAATTAAATTTTTATTTTTGTAAAATCTTTGGAAGAACTCTGGGTCTGAACAATAATTAGAATCTCTTAATGAACAGTTATTATGGCGTTGGCTTAAAAGCGTGTGTGTATTACCAAGTTTTTTAGGGCTCCTTAGCCAAAGGTTCCCAGGGACCCTTTTACTAAGCCTGTCTGTATCCGCTATGTGCTCTGTCTTTCCGTCTTTCACAGGTTATCGGACTCCATGTTTCGAATCGAATCAGGGAGAAACTAAAATGTTCGGAGTACTTATTTCTGATTGTCACTTACCATGGCATCCTCTCAGAATGATGGCTTGGGCCGTACTTCCCATGTGAGCTACGTGCTGGTTGGTAACTTCACATACAAAATGTTTCCTTACTATGTTCTCCTTTTCCGTTCACTGTTCACCATAAAAACAGAAAATAAAAATCAAAACAGGTTGAAAATCTTGCAAACTGTCTAACAAATATATTATTATGTAGAGCGAAATTAAAAACTGAAGTGGGTTCCCGATGGAGAAACGTGTTTTATTTGGTACGGTACCTTATTGCGTGAATTCGACTTAAGACTTAAGCTCTGTCGTTTTTTTTTTCAATTATTGAACGATATATTAACATTTTTCATTCAAACATAACTAACAGCAACCGTGGGCACTTCATTAAAATGCTGTTTAAAGTTGAACCTCCAAAACCCACAAATAACTTTTATTTAGGCGTTCGCTGAAATTCCAGCCGACACGTGGTAAAGATACGGGTTTAACTGGCATTAAATTGCCAGTCAATGAAAACAAGCATTTTAATTTAAATAAAAAAATACCCGCGAAATAAAATGCGCTTTTGGAGTTCCGCTTCAATGGAAATGCTTCATATTCTTTTATCTTTTCGGTAGACAATTTAATTCTGTAAAATAAATGTAAATTTACTCCTGGAAACAAATACGGCACGTGTTGTTGTCCATGGAATATTTCGTATGTTAATGCTCTGAGATAAAGAAACACTTTTTAGGGTTCCGTAACTAAAAACTGCCCAACGGGAGCCTATTACTAAGCTTCCAATCACAGAACTGTATTTAAAACCATAATAATTTCTAGACAATTGAAATTTTCGCAGAACGTGTATGAAAATAATGGCTGCTATATCAGAAAGACCTATTTTAACCAGGTGAAGAAGAAAGTGGGTGCTATGTCGTATCAGGAAGTCAAACATCTGGCTGAACTGAAGACCGCGCGGAGCGGCGGTTACTCCACCGAAAAGAGCATAGATAGCTCTTAAATTTATGAAGAAGAAGAATATCAAAAAAAAAATAAGTAAAAGAATCCGATACGAAATAACGTATTTTTTGTAATACGGTACGGCAACGTAAGACTTCCACGACACGTGTCGTGGCCGAGTACTATAAATAAAAAATATTACTGTTTATTTTAATATTTTTCTGGAAAAATTAAAAAATCCAAAACTGTTGTAGGGTCTACGTCATAAATAAGTGGTCACTTTTGTACCTTGTCACTTTAACGTCATGTTTGAAAAGCCATACAAAATAATGTAATGACTGTAAGCAACAAGGTACAAAAGTGATCACTTATGACGTTGACTGTACCGCCTATAAATTACGATTCAAGCAAGTTAAGTTTTATTTTCAAAATTCCATTTAAGCACCCCATTTAGAGTTACAGCCGGCAAGTTTCTGAACTCACATAATAAAGGATTATAAGTAATCAAAGTGGAGTCGTTGCCGTCAAAGTACAGAAAGCTGCGTCTTATCCTTATGACGTATTTATAATTTTGAATTGGAGTGTACGCGGACGATAAGCCAGAATCAACAGCCAGCGCGTATCCCATTTTAGCAGTTACGGAAGTAGCTTTTTGTGTTAAGTAACATTTAATGTGGTTGGGTGGTTTTAAAATGTTTAAAATGCTAATGAAGCGGTTATGTATTTACGTTGTTTTTGATGTTGATGCTTTTGACAACGCCAAAATTAGGTTTTTTAGTACAATTAAATTACTTGATTGCACTCTAGTAGGCTATTCTTTTATTGCATTTTCTTGCAAAACTTGTCAAAGTATGTGGATAAAGATAGAGAACAATATATGACCTCTTTAAGGGAACACGGCAATGAAACAACAATGTTTGAGCTGATGCTCCTGCTTGACTGTTTGATGATGAATGAAAGGCAGCTGGTTCGCTCGCATATAAAACTATAATGATTCTAACAAATTAATTTACAAAGTGTTGACGCTAAGACGGTCTGAATGTCACTGGCGGCGCAGCGGCTCCGCTCCCCGCACCTCTGCTCTCCAAACCAGTTTTAACGTAGTGATGTGACGGCGCATGATGTTGCGATGCAACAGCAATGGTAGAGCATTTGCCATGTTTTTATAAGTATTCAAACAAAAATGGTTAAAAATATGTATAAGTACGACGTGACATAACTTGACAGACTTGCAAAAAAACTAACTACGGCAGCAAAATTTAGCAGTAAAACATTTTTATTAATAAATTTGTCAAATAACGTCGGACCTCTAATTATAAAAATATCGCACGTCAACGAAATTATCGTCAAAATGTTTAGATCGCGTGCTCTGCGGAATCAATAGCTGATATAAACATCGGTTGTGCGTACTGCTGACATGAAATCGGTATACTGGGTTCCGATGTCGATGAAATAAACAATAAGTTATTGCGAATGAATGAATAAAGTCTTTAAATTAAAAAAAAAAAACGAATCATGAATGCATGTTTTTTGAAATGAAACTTCTATGCGTTAAATACGCAACGCAACGCAAGTTGACGTTTACGTTTATCTCGCATTGTATTATATACTAACGGACGTTAAAAACTTCGATAGTGCGATGCAGAACTCATACTGTCCGTGCAAAATGTATGAGACTTGATAAAAGCGCCATCTAGTGAGTAATTTAAATACATAGATGCATAAGTAAATTTAGTTCTTTAATTTATTGCAATAAGGTTCATATTGATGTATACGTGCCTTTTTCATTTCCACATTATGAAGTTTCACCACAGAATAAGTAATAGTACTAACGTACAGAAGGATCACTCTCGAACAAAAGTCAGCTTTAGGTATAAAAACTTGTCTATTCTTACTGCTTGCATGCGAAATTGAAACTTATCGTGTGATCCGAGCGTTCATATTCCGTTGGGCACCGCTGATCCGAAACCAAGGGCACAGGGTTCCGACTCGCCGATGTTTGGTAGGTATAAAAATCAAGAAAGATAACAGTGTGTATTAATTCAGTAAACCACCTTTAGTAAGTAAGTAAGTTATTTATAAGATCGTTTAGAAGTCATTGTTTGTTGCAAAAATCACAAAAAAAAAGATTCTTAATTACGCGCGACGCGGCTAGCGTGCGAACTGAAGGCCAATTGACAACCTACTGCCATACTCCGCCCGGGCGGAGCGCCGGCCGAACATACCTAAACTGCGGAGTGAACCCCCCCTGGTTTCACTTCTTCCGCGCGGAGGAACTGCACGCACTATCTTTTTTTCCTAGTTCCCATTCGGATTGAGAATATCACACACCATTTATGCTATTACGTTTCAGGAGATATAGACATGTGACAGACAGACTGACGGACGGAAAGATAAAAGGACAGACAGCGGAGTCTCAGTAATAGGGTCCCATTAGCAACCTTTTGGTACGGAACCCAAAAAAATCATGCGATCACGTGGAGAAACATTTTTTATTCCATAAAAAATATTATTTTTAACGCGCTGTCAAGTAAAACAACTCGTTTTCAAAACTTAATTTACCCAACAAAGTAAGGCTTTTACGGATCACAACTAAAGCCAGCTTTTTGTTAAACACGGTAAGTTTTTATTGGACTTGGGGAACTTTATGAGGTCGCCACATTAAAAATAATGAGACACGTTTAATGAATAGCTACTATGAAATGTGACTGCTTCCTGCAATTTGATTATGAAATTCTTTCAACACTGCCCGAGGAATTTTGTTTGAGTACGCTGGCTGGATTGCTTTTGAAAGCATGTACTTTTTTAAGAATTTGTTATTAAGAAGGACATGTAGCGCAACGCCCTGAACTGAATTGGTAGCTAGCAACATAGTTCGAAGAATTGCCAAGTTGGCCAAATTAAGATAAGATAATTTAATCATTAATTTGCTGAAAATACAAGATAAGAAGAGATACATAATTTACTTTACAAAAGGCTATATTTTTTATTTTATTTAGATCCGTGTCATGACAAAATCATGAATTTGACAGTGTGATGTCCGGCAGAAATCAGTTTTTCGCTGTTATTATTACTTACATTTATACCGAATTGAATTGGCAATGTATTAAAAAAATATTATAACGTAACATTTTACAGAGCCTTTTAAACTTTCATAAAGTAATGCCACCAAAACAAAGCCCGATTCAATTTATTTTCAAAATGGCGCTTTCTTTAAACGCGGGGTGAATTAAACAATAATGGCCCTTAAATCAATGCATTACTTGCAATCTGTACCCGGCTGTACGCCCATTTCGTGTCGCGTCCTGTAACGACCGGCTTACCCGATAATAGGAACGGTCCGCAAGATTAGACAGCCGTAGATACAAACTGACCGAATAGGGCCATTATGGTTTTTTAAATACCATATAAGGATATATGGACCTATATAAGGTGCTAATAAATTAGGTACCTACCAATATTTCCAGGGGCTTGTTGCATAACAAAGTACAACTAATATTACGAGCGGAACTCTAGCTTAACTAGAAAGGGAGTTCCGCTTGTAATATAAGTTGTACTTTGTTAAGCAACAGGCCCCAGGGCGTAACTTACTCGCCAAAACAAGTCACTTACACTCAGACAAATATTGAAAATAAAAAAAACGCAAACTTTTCATACATATCCATCAAACGGATTACTGCGTAATAATGGAAAATCGAGTTTTTTTTTCTAATTTTAAAAAGTTGTTAGAACAAAAAGTGACTTGTTTTGATGAGTATATTAAGCCAAATATTAGTCAGAACTTAATTTGTTAGCACCCTGTTTATGTCCCACTCCAGGGCATGGGCCTCTCAGATTGAGAGGGCTTGGACCGTAGTTCCCACGCAGGCCCATTCTGGAATGGAAACTTCACACACACCATCGAATTTCTTCGCAATTTTGTTTAGCCTATTATGTTTTTCTTTTCCGTAAAGCTCATGGTACAAATGTAGTTTTACGTAAGACGCCGAATTGCGAGCCCGTATTTATTTAAAAAAAATAACGAATAGTTCGAAAGACTCACGCGGCTAAACGGATGTGACAACCTACACTGCAGTCAACTCGTGACCACGGACACTATACTATCACTATACCACTGCCTAATGTGATTATAACAGACTGAAGTGTACGATGTATGGGAAAGATTCGTCGCTAACTTCTAGACCAGTGATGGTGTAGGGGTAAGCACGCAGCACGGAACGCTGAGGACCTGGGTTCGATTCCCAGCATTGGTCTTTTTTCTGGGGTTTTTTCTGTGCATCTATATTTCAGTTTGTATTTAGTTTGAAATATATGGTTTCACGGGATGACCGTAAAAGTAATAAAAAAATGAAGTTGAAGAAAATAAAAATAAAAAAATAGAAAAAGATACTTCATACTTAACTTGTAAAAGTTGGCCTAGTAGCGCCATCTCTTGGTCCAGGTGAGCGGGTAGCTCCGAAGGAGTGTTGAAGTCTCTCGGTAGAGGGCATTAACATAGATGCGCTTTATCACTGCCTAATGTGATTATAACAGACTGAAGTGTACGATGTATGGGAAAGATTCGTCGCTAACTTCTAGACCAGTGATGGTGTAGGGGTAAGCACGCAGCACGGAACGCTGAGGACCTGGGTTCGATTCCCAGCATTGGTCTTTTTTCTGGGGTTTTTTCTGTGCATCTATATTTCAGTTTGTATTTAGTTTGAAATACACGGACACTGCAATGTGGTTGAAACGTCGAGATAAATATTGTTTGCGTGATAAGTCCCGTTATGAGTGAAAATTACGAAAAATTTAAACGGGATAATAATTATAGGTGTTGTATTAAAAAAAAACACAGACAAGTAATAATACCTTGGGCACGATATCGTCAGAGAGAATAAAACAAAACAATTAGTTTATTTGAAAGAATCCTCCGATCATGTCAATCTCAAAGTTGAACTTTAATCCGGATTATTACTTTTTCATCCCATACAGTAATTTTGCGTCCAAAAGTTAAAATTCTGTCAAACTTTTCTCGTTAAAAGTTGGCGAGTGAATAACATAATAGACTTTCATTGATGACCCGACAAATCGGACAAGATTTTACTAACAATACTATTCTGTGATATTTATTGATCTTTGGGAATAAAAGAGTAGAACGTAAACTGATTTTTTATGATCAATAATGTTGCTTATAAAATCGGCTAAGTGTGAGTTTAGCTATCACTATGAGCATTTTTTACTACTACATTTTTATATGAGGTAAGTCCTTACGATTTTTATAATTCTTACTCATATTTATTAAACACGTAACTCTATTCTATTACCCCTTCGTGCTTAAACCGCTAAACCGATTTAGATGAAATTTAGTATGGAGATAGTTTGAGACTCTCAGAAGGATATACGATAGTTTGTATCCCGGAAAATTGCATAGTTCCTGTGATATAGCGATAAACAAAATCTTTCCAGACGGAGTCGTCGGAAACATCTAGTTTATTATAATAATAAGGATATATAAATACTAGCTGTTGCCCGGCACTCCGTCTGCGAATAATAGGGATATAAAAAAAAGCTTACGACCTATTCTCAGACCTATCAAATATAGAGCCAAAAATGTGATAAAAATCGGTCAAGCCGTTTCGAAGGAAATCGATAGCAAGCACCGTGACACGAGATATAAATATATATTATAAGAAATATGTGTATATTTATAGGAAAGTATTATTGTCACTAAGTATTAAGTACAATGAACTAAAACAATTACTTTGCTCACCCGCGACCTTACAATAGTTACGTTTATGCAAGAAATGTGCGTTCATGCAGTTCCTCCACCTCCACACTGTACGAACACACACAAATCACATAAACCCAACCATCACCACCACCAAGCTACACTGACGCGTTTCGAACTCAACCAGAGCTCATCTTCAGTACAGTGTGGAGGTGGAGGAACTGCATGAACGCACATTTCTTGCATAAACGTAACTATTGTAAGGTCGCGGGTGAGCAAAGTAATTGTTTTAGTTCATTAATATGGACCTCCGCAAAGTAACGCCTGATTCAATAAATTATTAAGTACAAATAAAGTTGATTACAATTTTATTGTGTTAGTCTAAAAACACAAGAAATACTTCTTGTTTTTAAAGTCAATAAACATTTAAATATTATTTATTTTATTAGCAGTACGGCTGCTCACCGAATCTAAGATTATTTAAAAGCGAAAAAGTTTTTCGGGTGCGCCGGCGTGGCCACATGCCACTGTTGGCGTATGTAAGCGATTAAGAATTTCAGGGGAGTCGGTTGGATGCGACGTGGTTCAATTGGTAGAACACCCGTTGGGTCGCATACCCGGGAGACGTGGGTTCGAATCCCGCCGGCGCACCCGAAAAACTTTTTCGCTTTTAAATAATCAATAAACATTTATTTGAAAGGAAATTAATAAATAAATTATTGTTATAAGTAAGGCTATTAATCAATACAATAAAGCTTTTAACCCGAGGATTATGCCAATAACACACCCACATTCACACTTCACATTATCATTTAATTGTTTCCAATATGAATGGCGTTATTAGGCATTTATTGCATGTTTATTGAAGGTTAATGAACCGTTGTTTGTTACGAGTATGTTTTGTTTATTAAATAGTATTGTAATGCATGTTATTAATTAAAGCACTTAATTATTTAATACATGCATAATCTATACTAATATTATAAAGAGAAAAGATTTGATTGTTTGTTTGTTTGTTTGCATTGAATAGGCTCCGAAACTACTGGACCGATTTCAAAAATTCTTTTGCCGTTAGAAAGCTACATTATCACTGAGTGACATAGGCTACTTTTTACCGCGGGAAAATACCTTTTCCTACGGGAAAATTAATTTATCGCGGGCGAAGCTGCGGACGGAAGGCTAGTCGCTTATATTCCTATTACGAATTAAAGAATGGTTTAAAATTAAAATATGGTTTAAACATTGATTCAAAATTACTCAAAACATCTGTAACATCTGTGTCATCTGTAATTGACACAGATGATTATGGTTTACTGTTTCCCCATATTTTTTGCTCTACGAGATAAAAAAAAACATAACTCGTCCGTACCAGGGGGGGTTTTACTTCGCAGTTTAGGTATGTTCAGCCGGCGCTCCTCACGGGGAGGAGGAGCCTTCAGTTCGCATGCTAGCCGCGTAATTAAGCATCTGTTTTTCTGTGTTTTTTGCAACAAACAATGACTTCTAAACGGTCTTATAAATAACTTACTTACCTACTAAAGGTAGTTTACTGAATTATTACACACTGTTATCTTTCTTGATTTTATATACCTATCAAATATCGGCGAGTGGGAACCCTGTGCCCTTGGTTTCGGACCAGCGGTGCCCAACGGAATATGAACACTAGTATCACACGATAAGTATCAATTTCGCGTGCAAGCAGTGGGAGTAGGCAAGTTTTTATACCTAAAGTTGACTTTTGTTCGAGAGTGATCCTTCTCTACGTTAGTACTATTACTTATTCTGTGTCCGTACCTAGTAAGCGATAACCAATCAATTTACAGAAATGCCGTGTTAGAACCACAAAATGTCACAATCATTGACCTATGTAGCGGAATGTCACACGTTGAATGGTATAAAATATGATTACATTATATTGGCAATGAGGGTTTTCTGACAGGTGGAATATCGCTAGATGGCGTTAGTATCGTAAGGTCTATTTGACGTTACACCCATACAACAAATGTCAAAGTTGTCAAACGGACCTGACGATACTAGCGCCAAATAGCCTCTCATAGAAAACCCTCATTGGCATATCTGCAAATTATAATTAAATGAAACATGCAACATCTGGTAATCTTATCTTCCAATATGTAAGGAAAAAAGTTAGTGAAATTTCATAAAAAAAACATGATCCTTTTACGAAAAAAAGAGTAATATCAGTGCAAAACTTCACTGGCTGAAATCCCTGTGAAACATTAATAATGCTGAAGACACGTCAACATATAACATTTACTGCTTACGTCTGTGAAAATTGCGCGTACGTAAAGTAAAGGTAATATGGTAGATATATTAGAAACAGTACTCAAAACTTCTAGCCTCTTACGGCTCAGTGTCCAGACAATATAGGAAGTTTTCTAAAGTGACATCAAACTCACTCATAAGTGACATAAAGTTTAAACTTCATTGAACAAAATTTCACGAGAGCTGCAGAAGGCTAGACAAAAACGATGTTCTTCAGCGAACATTTGCTACCAAAAAAGCTAGAGACAACGGGTTTTTAACAAGACAAAAATTGAAATCCGGTTGTTTATCTATTGCTTTCTACAAAAACAAAGTTTTTTTATTGCCAAACGGTTATTTTTCGATGACATTAAAGAACGTAACTCGCTTTCAACCAGGGGATGATAATGATTATTGTGGTTTTCTACTTTTGTATACCGATGTTGTTGTAAATAACTTGAAATTTTATACATTAATAAGTTTTAGTTTGCCTTTTTGTTTTTACCACTATTTTTGTTATATTGTTCGTAAATAAATAATAAATTTGCTTTGAACATAAAACAACCGTGAGACGCACTCATGGCGAGTGAGCTAAACTACTTTAATATAATAAACTAAATAATTTATTTTTTACTTTTTAAAGCGTGTTTTTTAGTTTTTTTTTAATTTTCGCTACTTTGCTGTTTATATTTTGATATTTCACTGTACAATTTTTTTAATAATTTTTACACTTGAATTGGATGCTCATTCTTGTATCACTGCAATAAATCTGTGTGATGTGGCAAAAGCCGTTAACATGCGCGCTGATGAAATTATGAATTGAGTTTATTTTTCTGTGTATTTGTATAAATTTGGCTGCCGCTCAGCATTTCGGAGAGATTTATAATGCGACATGGAACGGCTAATCGCCATGTACTTAAGTATAAAAAAATGTGTACACACGCAAATTATTCCTTAAAGGCCCATTTAAATTATACAACTTTCTTCACATTCCATACAATAATAAAATTGAGCCAATAAAACATTGCTCAGTCTAAACCTAAGGTGTAACGATAGACGCTACTCTGACTCTTTTAGTTAGTAAATACGAGTGGATTTAAGGCCCATTTAGATTATTAATGTTTTATTGCCTCAATTTTATTGTATGGAAAGTACAAGAAAGTTGTATAATCTAAATGGGCCTTAAATCCACTCGTGTTTACTACTAACTAAAATAATCAGAGTAGCGTCTATCGTTAGTTGAAACTAAGTATTAATTGTTTATTTCTGTGTTTTATTGTTTGTTTCTGCAACAATCCTACAAATTAAGGATTTAAGTTAAAGTGTATTTTTTTTCTGAAATAAACAGCATAATTTATTTTTTTTCAATTGAATAGATAGAAGTGGTATAATTTTAATAGACCCTTTAAAGTATAATACAATACTGAACGGCTAGAATTTTTTGTTATTATTGTGCTGCTGATACAACATAATTTTGTATGTGCTTTTATTTAAATTGCTACTTTAGTGTGAAGCTCAAATCTTGGAAGTCGAACTTAAGCTACTTCCAGTAGTCGGATTAAGTTGAAC